>PVIY010006305.1:0-88547 GCA_004026745.1 Myrmecophaga tridactyla | reverse complement strand
GCCTCCATGGTTTCTGTTGAGAAATCTACACATAGTCTTATTGGGTTTCCCTTGTATGTGATGGATTGCTTTTCTCTTGCTGCTTTCAAGATCCTCTCTTTCTCTTTGACCTCTGACATTCTGACTAGTAAGTGTCTTGGAGAACGTCTATTTGGATCTATTCTCTTTGGGGTGTGCTGCACTTCTTGGATCTGTAATTTTAGTTCTTTCATAAGAGTTGGGAAATTTTCAGTGATAATTTCTTCCGTTAGTTTTTCTCCTCCTTTTCCCTTCTCTTCTCCTTCTGGGACAACCACAACACGTATATTTGTGCACTTCATATTATCCTTCAATTCCCTGAGTCCCTGCTCATATTTTTCCATTCTTTTCCCTATAGTTTCTGTTTCTTTTTGGATTTCAGATGTTCCATCCTCCAGTTCACTAATCCTAACCTCTGTCTCTTGAAATCTACCATTGTAGGTTTCCATTTTTTTTTTCATATCTTCTACTGTATATTTCATCTCCATAAGTTCTGTGATTTGTTTTTTCAGACTTTCCATTTCTTCTTTTTGTTCATTCCTTGCCTTCTTCATGTTCTCCCTCAACTCATTGATTTGGTTTTTGATGAGGTTTTCCATTTCTGTTTGTATATTCTGAATTAGTTGTTTCAGCTCCTGTATCTCATTTGAACTATTGGTTTGTTACTTTGACTGGGCCATATCTTCAATTTTCCTGGTGTGATTTGTAATTTTTTGCTGGCGTCTAGACATTTAATTACCTTAATTAGTTTATTCTGGAGATTACTTTCACTTATCTTACCTAGGGTTTTGTTGCTAGATGAGTTTGTCTATCTGTTCTTTGACCTCAGTTCAGCTTTTTCTGGGCCGCTAGCTTAAGTTTTGTTTAACAGAGGGTAATTTTTCAGTTCCTGTTTTCTTGTTTTTTGTCCTGCTTGTAAGGTGCCTTTTCCCTCTCCACCCTTAGGAGGGTCTACATAGGTATTACAGACTCCAGCCAGGTTTTCCCGGACTAAACTGCCCTCCTACCGGGGGAAGGAGTCACCTGCATCAGTTTTCCCTGAGGGTGAGACCCAGCAGGTTGAAAGACATTCCTGTGAAGTCTCTGGGCTCTGTTTTTCTTATCCTGCCCAGTATGTGGCACTTGTCTGCCTGTGGGTCCCACCAGCAAAAGATGTTGTGGCTCCTTTAACTTTGGAAGACTCTCCCTGCTGGGGGCATGGTGGAGACAGAGGAGAGGATGTAGGCTGGTTTTAATGGCTTCAAATTGCCAAGCCCTGGGGTCTGAGTTCCTTGAGAGAGGGATTCCACCTAAGTTGGGCTTCACCCCTCCCCTGGGGAAGGCACAGGTGGGAGATAGCCCTGAAAGCAGTCTGTTTCTGCCTATGCATGGGGCAGTTGCAGCCTGAGTAGTCCCACCATTGAATCCAGAGGCTGCCAAGCCTCCATAGAAACAGCCACAAAAACCCCCATTTTGTCCCCTTTTCCTCTTTTTCAGTTAGCCCAATAAGCGACCTCTGCCTTGACCAGTTTCGTGTGAGCTGGGGGCCTATTTTCAGTAGTCAGAATTTTTTTATTAATGCCACAATTGGTGTTTGGTTGGACTCAGTCCCTGCTACTGTTAGTCTCTTTCCTTTCCCTCCGGGAAGCCGACTGTGGGGGAGAGGTGCCGGGCACCAGCTGCCGCGGCTTGGGGAACTCACGGTTCCGGAGACTCGCAGTTGGCCCAGCTGGTCCAGACTTGGGTACGCTGTGTGTCTGGTCACTATCGTGGTTCCAGGAGCTGTTCTGTACTGTTTCTGGTTATTTAGTAGTTGTTCTGGAGGACAAACTAAAACATGCACATTGCTAAGCTGCCATCTTGGCCCCTTCTCCTGAATAAACATTTTTACATAGAGCAGAAATTTTAAATTCGTGGGAAAATATATCATTCAAAATTTTTTAAATGTACATTAAATACTACAGACTTTTAAAAGACTTTCTGAAAAATACTAATAATTTACTGGTAAATTTGAAAATATAAGCTAACATATCTATTTCAGTGCTCCTGCAACTAGAACATTGATCTCCTTTTACAATCAATTGAGATTTCAATCTCTATTGAGAAAAATAAAATCTTCCAAGAATAATCCATCTCATTTTAAATAGAACTTAGAAATATTTTTTTAAAACAATTAAATTTTTATTTCACTTTTCTTTTTTTAAAAAAACTTCAGGTCATTTTTCACAGTACCATTCAGTGAAGAAAACCTTAAGGGCATTCTGGGAGTAAAGAATTGACCACTTAGTAATTATTGTAATTGAGTAAAATATTCATATTTGTTTCTTAAGGAGGGTATTTGTGGGCATTATTCTATATCAAGATTTCAGCTTTTTCTAATAAGAATGCAAACCTATAATGAACAATGCCACATAAACCCACAGGCATATTCCATTTTATAAGGTTCAAAACCCAATGTATTACAAAGCTGCTGCATTTACACCACCAGTGAAGTAACTGCATATTAACATACACTGCTGTCCTAAAATGAGTTGTCAAAATATTGGAGATTTTATTACAGCTGTAGGAGCTACAATTCTTTTTCATGGTATATGATAGGTTTTTCTGTATATTTAGTGTCTTTATCCAACTCTAGCAATGCAACTTCAAGAATAATTACTTTTTTACATTTTGAATTTAAATTATCTGCTTCCACAGATATAATATTCTTGAAATTACAGATTCTACATTTGAATAGTTCCAATCCCTTTCATTACCTCTCTTCTTTATGCCCTAAATTTTAAGCATGCCCTTTAAAATACTCTCAAATGTAAAAGATAATCTCACTAGTGGGGAGTATAGTGGAAATACCACATCATAGAATCTGAGCACATGCTGCTTTAACATAGTCATTTGAAGAATCCTCTTCTCAATTCATTCACTAACAATATAATCATTCATCACCTGCCATATATATGCCAGGCACGGTACCAATGGCACTGAGGATGCAGCAGTGATAAGAGAAGGGCAGACAAAAATCCCCACCTTCATGAGTTATGTTTAGCTAAGTTCCTATTTGTTCTTTTTATACATGGACAGCTACCACACAATTTTCTTTAGTTTTGCAAGTTGCTTCTCTTAAAGTTCATAAATAATTCCATTTATTTCTCTTTCAGAAGGAATTAATTCATTTCTACGATTATCAACTTAAAATATATATGGCAATGATATGAATTAATAAGAATGTAGATGATTTTTGAGAAAATAAACATATCTCTTTTTCTTTCTCAGTTTTTTTGTTTTGTTTTTTACATCTTCTTTACAGATAGTTTAAGTAGATGCTGTTGTTAAATAGAAAATTCAGGTAATTACTTTTCTGCTTCCATTCCTTTTCCATTTGACCTCCTGCTCATTAATTAGGACTTAGGCAATAATAATTAAGTTTTAGGAAACCAAAGGAATAGAGTAATGAGAAAATTAAAATAAAAAAATAAAAGAATTGTTAACGGATTGGTGTGTGTAGATGTGTATAGAACATAGCGTAGCTATAACTGATGTTTAAAAAATGGCAAATTCATTGAATGAGTATCCATCTATCAGATATTGTCACAACGGATTCAACCTGAAAGACACCATCATGCTTGTGTTTATCGCAAATTAACAGAAATGGACAAGCATTAGTGAGGCAAATCATGTTACTGGTGTGGTGGTTTACAGACAGCAGCAGTCATAATGATGGCACACGGTCCAGATCTGCCAGTAGGCAAACTACAGCCTAATTAGATTCTACCTCTCATGGAACCAGAAGTGTCCACACGAGAGTCATTGTTTTCATCTACTCCTCTGTCAAAGAATGAGAAGTGACTTTTGAAAAAGACAGATACACTAGATATTTGAAAGTGTTTAAACCTTTAGTGTTTAGCATAAATATTTATATCTAGTTATTATGCGGCCTATCCTATTAAATGCAAAACCGACGTAACCATTTGAAGCACACAGACTATGAAAATGTAAATTCCAAAGTAGAGTAAAGCCACAAACTCGGATCTTTTGGTGTACCATCCTTCTAAAATGTGTAAAAATGGCCATCATGCTTACACTACTCCTGAATCATTCATACACTACTCCTTTAAATGATATTATAATCTTTTTTTAAAAAAAATTAGGAATATTGTGCCTGCTTTTAGAAAGTGCACAAAAATCTCTACATGAACTGAAATTATATTTTTATTTATGTAGAAAATGAAACCACTTAGATATTCTGAAGCTTTATAGAAGCATGAAGATTGGCAACTGAATTTTGGCCCCCAGGTCCTTGTTCTCAGTCTTTAATCTTCTCATTTGCGTTCAATTTACATAATTCTATTTCTTTCTGGTCAAAATTCGCAATGATACTGGGCATAGCACAGTCGTAACTGTTCTTAAAATAATGAATTTTCTATACTCAGCTTTGCCATCTAGATTTTCAAAACCGTATCAGATGGCACAGGAGAAATATTTTAAATCCTTTGATCAGACATTTCGTGCCTGTTTCACATTTGAAATGAACACTTTAAGGAATATCACATACTCATATGCAAATGACTGTTCAGATATGAAGAGTATATATTTATGTATGCAAGTATCTGCAATGAATGTTCTGCTCATATTTATTTTATTAGATTCAATTTAGATATGTTCGCAGAAACCTTAGCATTACCTGTCAATATTGAGTCACCTAATTTTAAAGATGCCTCCTTTATCTCTCTGCACAAATGCTATCCGTTATTACAAAATATTGTAGAAAGTTCAATTTTTCAAAAAGAGGGAGAAATTTTGCTATCAATTTACTTTTAATTGTTTATTCAAATGATTAATTTTGTGTAAATATATTATGAAGGTCAAGGTTAAAAAAATTATACAACTTTCCATTAAAGATAAAACCGTTTAAAAATAGATGTGCTTAAATGCTCAATTAGAAAGTACTTATGAGACTTTGTATAAAAGTCAATATTCAAATAGATCAACCAGGCACATAGTATAAAATGACTAAATTCATTATCTAAAGAAAAAGAGATGTATATATGTGGGTGTTAATGTGTGCATTAATTCATGTAAGAAAGCTATTAGATAGTGTATTCTTACTGGTTTTGGATAATAATTAGATACCAGATAATAATTAGATCATTAGATACTAATATAAATGATCACATCAGCTGTTTATTGAGATAATACCACTTGGCATACAATTGGTATGCATAGTAATCTTGCAAGTTGGGTATTTTCACCTCTGTTTTGCATTTAAGAAAAGTATGGCCTAAAGATGTTATCTCACCAGCCCAAAAGGTCAAAGTTGTGAACTATAGTCAGGAAGCCAAACCACAGATACTCTGTCTCCACAACTCATGCATTTTCCAATATGAGGCTTTTATAGTGAAATCTTACAACATAGAGACTTTGTTAATAATAATTATATGTTTGAACATGGGTTCAAATTCTTACTTTGGCATGTATAAATTTTGTGACTTAAGCAAGTTAGGTATCTTCCTGGAGGTCGACTTTTTTTCACCTGTATATGATTATTAATAATTTTGTTTAGATTAAATATTTTTTAAGATGAGATGATATTATATATAAGCATCCCTAGCCCATATTAGGGAATATAGTTATATAGAAACAGAGAGGAAATTTATACATATGTATAAGTAAATATATATATGTATATCACACACACATCTTCCTCTGCGTACATAGATACACACACATCTATATATACACAGAGATGCATATCTATACACACACACAGGCATTTTTTGGGTTGTATCTAATAAAAATTTACAAGAGTTGCTTTTAGTAATAATTATAGCATTATAAATATACAGAATAAGTTGATATTTCAAATAAAATTTATTCAGAAGACACTTTTATATTTCCAAACATTCTAAATTTTTCTGTAAGTTGGAGGGAGGCTTCCAAACATTTCATTTGCTCCCTTCAAAAGACCACAAAGAGTGAACTAAAGACACATTCATCTCATAAAAAAGTTCATTTCTTTATCTTAAATTAAGACACAATATTGCAGAACAAGTGGATTTAGTAGAGTTAAAAGTTTACCTTTTGGCTGTGATGATGACTATAGCCCTTTATTCCAGTTTGATGTTTATTAAATGATTATATTTTCCTAGCCCTTAGGAAAACCTTAATCATTATTTGAACACTTTTTCTTCTACCTATAGTAAATGATTTTCTTCATGTAAGTGTATGTTTCCTAATATGGCTCACCTGAACTTTAAATAACATATATGAATAATATAAATCAATTTCTCATTTTGAATTCTGAATACAATACAAAGTAAACACTCGAGTTAACTGTTTATGTCCTGGTTTTTCCCATAAAGTGTTTTAAGTATCTTCAAATTTTAATTAGGGCCTTGAATGCCTCAGTTTATTCAGATAATATAATCATGTTAGTTTGCAAGCTACCGGAATGTGATATACCAGAACTGGAATGGCTTTTAAAAAGGGGAATTTAATAAATTACAAACTTACACTTTTAAGCCTATAAAATTGTCCAAACTAAGGCATCCAAGAAAAGATATCTTAATTCAAGAAAGGCCAATGGGTAGAAACACCTCTGTCAGCTGGGTAGTCACGTGGCTGACATCTGCCAGTCCCTTGTTCCTAGACTTCATTGCTTTCAGCCTCTGTTCCTGTGGGGGTTCCTCACTTGGCTTCTGCAGGGCTGGCTTGCATTTCTTGGCTTCCCTTGGCTCTCTCCAGGCTCTTGCTTGCTTAACATCTCATGGTGATGTCTGCTGGCTCCACACATCTGCAAACATCCATTGTGTCTGTTCTCCACATGTCTGCATCTGTGTCAGCTCTTTCCTAAGTTTCTGTCAGCTCTGAGGCGTCTGTCAATTTTTACTCTCTCCAAAATATTTCCTCTTTTAAAGGATTCCAGTAAACTAATAAAGACCCACCTAGAATGGGTGGAGTCACATCTCCATTTAATCAAACGTCACATCCACAACTGGGCATACATCTCTGTAGAGAGAAGCTAATTAAGGTTTCCAGCTTACATTATGAATCAGAATTAAAGCATGGCTTTTCTGGGGTTCATAATATTTTCAAACCAACACAATAATGCATCCCATTTAAGGATGAAATATATGTATTGCAAGAATGGTCATATACAAATGTGAAGTTTTGAACTTTTCTGCTCTGATGATTTATGCACAATCATGCTAGCTTTGATCCATACTATTTTCCTGCTTCAGGATATGTTTGTTTTTGCTAAATTCAGACCACTGAGCAATTTAATTTTTAAAGTTTTTAGGCACATTATTCTAAGGCAAAACTTTAATATAAAAAATTACCATGCCATTATATGAGTGGAAATTATATCATTTAAATCAACCAATCAGAATGCACATAAGTCAAATGTAGGCTTGATAACTCAATTGCATGACAATTGGCTATACTGGCTACATTGCTTCTCCTGAAAGATAAGTCTCAGCAGACGTAACTCCTAAGACCATATTTTAATCACAGGATTTTTTACTCTGCTATGTCATCATTTATTGCACCTACGAATGCATTTTTAATTACGGTTAAGATAAATTCCTTGGATACTGTAGGGTACTCTGGAAGCATTGTTAACTCACTCATTTAATATTTTGTTTCTTTGGGAAATAATAATTATGTAAGTCAATTATAAATGCAAACATATGTACATGTCCTTCTGTTGGGGATTAAATCAGTGTCCCACAAAAGGCATGTTCAGTTCCAGTTGCTGCTCCTGTGGATATAAACCCATCTGTCAGTATGACTTTTGAAACCGTTATTAGTTAAGAGACTCCCAAACAGGAAGAGCATGGGTCTTAGTCCCAAGTGACTGAAGTCCTTACAAGCAAAGGGAATTGGAAACAGAGAGAGCATCCATGTGGGAAACAAGAAACTAGAAGTCAGTAGGACCCAGAAGAGAAAAAAGAAGATGCAAAGGAAAAGACTAGGCACCCCAAAGATCGCTGGCCAGCCATAAGAATCTGACCCTGGGAGGAAGCAAGCTTTGTTGCTGCTGAAACCGTGAGCCTATAAATACCTGTCATTAAGCCATCAAGTATAGAGTATTTGTTTCCACAGTTAGGAAACTAATACACCTTCTAAGTAAGATTATCAGTACTCTTCCTCTTTTGTTCAATATTGCATTGTCATATAACATTCTAATTTCAGTAGTCTATGATAGATCAAATAAAAAAGTAGGGAATTTGAATTATGATTTAACATGCATGGGTGGGGTAAAATTAATTGATTTTTTTTTAATAAGAAGAAAAAAGCTTTCCTCGATTTAAATTTCTATGTTTATAATTAATCTGAGATTGTAAAATGATAATGGTAGAATGAAAGCAGGCCCTGTTATCCTTGTTTTCCCTCACAAGATGCCCATGGAATATTATTATATACAGATCAAGATAATTTCCTATTATTTTTATTTTCATGAATGAAACTGAAATAATGATGATTTTATTATTTTAAATCTATGAAAACCCTAAACCTCTACCATAATATACTAACCATGAACCTTCACAATAGTATTCTTTCTCTGAACTCATGCATATAGAGCCAAATTTACTTGTAATTATGTGTGTGTGTGTGTGTGTGTGTGTGTATATATATATATAAAACTTTCTCTAGCTTTTTTTGTAATACACCCTCTTTAAGAGGAAAGAGGAGGGCCCCTTACTATTAAATATGATATTCTTATATTAAATACAGAAATTGATTATATATATATATTCATAACACACATACACATATGCGAGAATGAGGAGATCCTTTTTGTTCATGTGTGTAAATTCATATCATATTTTATATTTGGAATATTTCATAATTTGAGATTCATTATTATTCACCTTGGCCACCAATGTCAAGGTAATATTATTATTCCCACCGCACAGATGAAAACATGAAAGCATGAAGCAGAAAAATTCAGACATGGGGCAATTCAGGAGTTAAGGCTGACTTACCCTGTCCATAATTCATTAAATACCTAGTGAATCTCTACATATTTCAGCACTAAAATTAATCATTCAGGGAGATTTACTGCTTGAAAAAGAATAAAAACAGTCAAAGTCTTAGTCGGTTGCTCCAGGTATCTCTATATCATTTTTCTTGGACTGCAAACCTTATATGGCCTCTTATTTAAGGTGTTTTTCTACTTCTCTGAGTCTAATTAAACTTATTGTCTGTATTATTCATTTGGCAATTCTGATCTCCTTGAAGATTGCAGTGTAGGAAAAGCAGCAATAACTTGGGAATTCTAATAGTATGGCTTGTGAGAGTGATGCTGGAAATGTAACTCGATCTCCCGATCCAACTTCACAGGGTATCTGTAGGGATAAAGCAATCCAGCAATAGCGAAGAGCAGCCTAGCAAAGTGAGAGCCAGCAGAGGATTGTGGTAACGAAGGTGGCCTCTGGAACCAGGCAGCCTGATTTGAATTCTGACTCTATCATTTACCTCTTTGTTTCAGTCTTTTCACCTGTAGAACATGAATAGTACAAATAAATCGGCAGAGTTTCTTATGAGGATTATATAAGTGCTATATCAACGTATTCACTTATTTTATTGTCACAACATAAAGCTTGGCTAAATGATTATGTTTTATTTTATCATCACTGCTTTGAACTCTTATTTACAGCCTCTACATTTATCTTTATGAAAGAATTATGGACTTCAAATGTATCGTCAAACTGTAGGTGACTTGTCATTTTCATAACGTATTTCTAGATAGGAAATTATATCTGTTCTAAAACTGAGTATACTTGGTTATATACATTAGTCCAGTTAAAATTATAGTTTCTTTAAATTTGGCATATATAAAAATAACTAGAAATCAAAGGAGCAAAGAACCAAGTTTCCCGATTTTTAACAGAAAGATCCCAAACGACAGTGGCTAAGGTAATATAAAATTTATTATTTCTCCTTCATCTACTGGTCTGGAGGTGAAAATTCCAGGGTTGGTCACCTAACAAGTCAATTCCAGGACTTTGGTTCCTTCCATTCCATCACTCCACAGTCCCTTCAGGGATTGTCCTCGCCTCCATTCTTGAGGCTGGCATTCTAGTACCGCATTCTCATTGTAAGATAAGCACAAGCAATTTCCTTATCAAACCTTATGAGCCAGAATTTTACACAGGTTCCTTCAGATCACATCTCATTGGTAGGAACTTTGACCTAAGTCCATACCTGAGCTGCAATGGTTTATCTGTTTTCTTGTTAGATATCTATATGCTTAGCTACAAGGAAAGAGGTGACAATGGCTCCCATAGTACAAATTACTCTGTGCAAGCCTCTTAAAACTAATAGAAGCATTAAATTGATGGCACTTAATTTAAATTATATCTAAGATTGAACTCATGCAACATAAACTGAAAAGTGAAGATAAATAGAGCTGTGAAAGCAGTAACAGCAAATACTTACCTCAGCGTTCCTAAACTATTTTCATAACATTTTTATCCTTTCATGAACTGATACACCTTCTTGTACACGTAATAATTTCACTGATGTTGCTACAAAGTAAATTCTAGCATTCAAAGGAATATGAAGAGAGCAGTTTAAGGAGACTTTTCATAAACACCTTATTTTTACAGCCCTTTCAGCTTCAAAGAACAAAATCCACTTAAGCTACTTCAGTGCACGGAATATCATTAGGGAGACAGTAAACATACAGACACCAAGACATCGGGGGCTCATGGGAATATCAAGATAGGATGTGAGAAGCAGCCAAGGAATGTTTTCTTCATTTCTCTCTCCTTCCTCTCTTTTTGTTCAAGTATATTATTGGCCATGTTCCATTTTCTCTCTCAAGACTTAACTTAGCTGATTATTCAGTTTCTGAACAGCCATGATACTGCACTTGGTTTTCAGCTCAGCTTTATTTTTACAAAACCCCAGACTCTCCATATAGGTTTATTACACATTTCAAAACTAAATCTGCTAGGTTTTTTACCTTTAGGTACTTGAGGACTAAGTTCCTTATAGGTACCACGGCTTGAGGCAAGATCTTCCAAAAGGCCTGTGGGTGGATAAGGATAGTTTACCGTAGACTCGTATTATGATGTCTTGAATGTACCTTGTGCATCTGTTGTCAGGTCATTTGAAATTTGCACACAACCCCTTATTTTAAACTTTCAAAATAGAAATAAACCTACATTCTCTGATGTAATGTTTATCTATTTTGTTAAGCCTTCTTTAAAACTTCAGACACAATTAAATGGATGTGGAAAGGAAAGAAAGAATACATTGAATTACACCTATAAAATGTATATCTTTATAAGTATACTCCACCACTGAGCTTTGTTTCTTCATTTAAAAAAAAGAGAGATAAGCAAATTGCAAAAGTATATACAGCTTTAGAACACTGATGCAGAGCAAGATTGTTTGGTAATATTTATAAGCACAGGCAGGAAATTCATGTGAGAAAAATAACACCATGGAGTTTCTTCTAGAAATTTGCCTTAAATTATTTGAAAATCTTTCTAAAATATATGTTTAACTTTGCTCATTTATTCAGGTAAATGTTTATATACTGACAGTCATAACTTGAACTATATACATGACATAGATAAATATTTTATATGAGTATAGATTGTATAACAGTGCTTATTAATATAAATAAATAGATTCTATATAAAATCTTATCTGAAATAACATCAAATAATTTTAATTACATTTTCAAAATGACCAAACTAGCAGTGATTATGTTTAGAAAGGAAAGGTAAGCTCTGAAGTAAGTCAATATAATTTAGGTCAAATATTTTGTTATTGTGAAAAATACTTTTTTATTGATTTTAATTTTCCAGAATTCCTATCTATATTTTTCTGAATAACAAATCATTTTCATAACCACCCTCTATAATTTTTATGGTAGATTTTAAAGTTAAGGTCATTTTTCCACCAGCAATATTCTAGTTGCTAAATAAACAATTTGCAAAATGAATGAATAAATATTTAATGTAGAATTCAGTTGAATCAAAAATAAATTATAGTAAATGTAAAATTTGGGTTTTTGGAAATATGTTTTTCACAAGACTATTTGAATCATAGAAAGATGATAAGAATCAGAATTTTTCTAAACAAAGTTTATCAGGTATTACATATCTTACCAAATGAAACAAAATTCTTGTAAGTAAAAAGGTAATTGAATAAAAAAGCATGACAGAAAATGTATTAATTAGTTCAAAATTAGTCAGCAATATATAGAGAGAGTATCTATTATATACCAGCTGCTGTTTTAGATGCCAGCCCTATAGCAACAAAGGTAAAAATTCTCTGCTCTTGGGGAGCAATTAAGTTAAACAATCAAAACAATTAATAATAAATAAATGCAGTATGAATGGTGATATATGCTTTATGGGAAAAGGTGGACCACTGAAATAGTAAATAAAGGGGGCAAAAATTTTAGATAGAGAAATCGTCACTTACCAGAGACCTAATAGAAATGAGGTGGGAAAAAAAAAACAACAATTTAAAGGCATACATGATTTGTTGAATGCTGAGTCATCAAAAAGATCACAAAAATAGCTCATTAGTTAAGCAAAGCAAGAAACATTAACCTACAGCAGTAAGGGAGAGAATTAAAATAGGTAATTCAGACATGGATCTTTATAATATTTTGAGGTCTAGGTTCACATAGTTTAAGGCAGACTTTACAACCCAAGCATCTAACTGTGTTTGAGTCAAGTGAGAAACTTAGTTAAGATTTGTGTACACAGCAAAGTGATGACCTTGAAGTAAGATGATAAGTAAACAGTTGTTGTAGGGGGGAGATTTTTCTAGCGGGCAACCTATTCTCTTAGAAAGTGGCCTACTTACACAAATAATATATTGTATAAAAAAAAAATCATGTCTCATGAATGTCCTAAATCAAACTGTGAAGAGTTTGCAGTATTATTTCTCCAGAAAGAAATGTCCTAAAAGGAAGAGTTAAGACGTATTGACATCCAGCAGTCTAAGTTTTCAGTCATGATAGATAAATGTTTTAGGATGCAGAAAGTTTCTGTCCTCAGCAGGAGGAGAACCTCAGGCACATAGAACTTACTGGGAAAAGAACAAATAAAGACAGCAAAATTACAGTAGCAAAATACTTTGGTTTCAATGCCTTAGTACAAACATGTATACCTGAATTGAGCACCATTTTGAAAGCCTAGGCTGGCATGCCCTAACCTTTATTATCAATTACTGTCTCCAGGCTTTGGTCTAAAACCTTTCTGAAGAAACATCGTGACAAACAGTAAGGAATAGAAAATGTATTGCCCTCTTAAAACACCTTTTGTTCTTCGGTATTATAAATCTTTACTTCTAAATTTACCTAGGTAGTAAACCAATGTTGCAAGTGGCAATAGACGATACAAAACGCCAAGGCACAGCACATTTCATAGCTCCTTCGTTGTTTTCTAGCTACAGGAGGAAAGACTGTACCACCTTAAAATTATCAGTGAATAATGACCAGGGATGATGATGATTTTGAATGATGAACTTCAGGAATTCAAAGAAAAGAACAAATGAAAACAAACAACAAACTACACAACAACAAAATATTAGATCTGATCTACCGTAGAAATCTTTGAAATTTCTATAGTCAGAAAATGTCTCAATTTTCTTTCTTGGTTGCACTCTAAGGGTTAACTGCCAGACCTATTAGCCATCTGAAACTAGGACCCATCTTTGCAAAACTGGATAATATGTATCTGTTTATCTAATAAATAAGTAAGCCCAAAGTAGAAAAGTAAACCTGAGGACACACAATCTAAGGAGTTTGTTAGATAACTAGTAGATTTGAATCTAACCCATTGGTATCTTGGCCATAAAGAACTTAACAGAAATATAAAAAGACTGTTTTGGAAGCCACAAAATGTAAATAAATAGCTAGACTTAACTGAAAAGCCTAGAAAAATGGGATGATATAGCGTAGATGATTATGATAGTCTGAATTATGCTAATAATTTTATTAACAATATTTTTAATTCAATTAATTGAGAAATTAATGTTACTGACAACTGAATATAAATTCTGAAGTCAATTTCACTCCTAGGTTTAAAATTTTGTTACTGTCTTTTGTGTTATATAGGGAAGAAACTTTAGACATTGGCATAAACAGACAAGCAATAGAACTTTTAAGGCTTTGGAAAATGTGTGTCATATCAGCCCTTCAAGTTACTTGAGAATCAGACAAGTGCTTTAAAAATGCTTTATGTGTTAAAAAAAAACAAAAAACACAATTTGGAAATAACCTCAGGCATTTTAACTGAATGTAGATGATGCTTTCTGAGGCTGAATATGTCATGGAGTTAGAAAGAAATTGAGATTGAAAATGTTCACTGCTGAGAATCTAAATAAACACAACTGTGAGTTTTCTTTTGTAATATCATCTTTTAAAAAGAGAGGGAAGAACAGCAAAACAACATTTAATTGTTAATGCCTTATTCTAAGCACCAGAAACATAAAACATGGAATATTAATTTTACAAAAATATTCTGAAGCTTCCACATCTATTAGGATCTAACTGGCCAAATTCCCTAAGCTGAAAGTTAAAAATTAACTTGCTACATGGAAAAGAGTAAAGGAAAAAAAAAATGCACTCCCATGCATGTTCAAATGATCAAAGAAGAGAACCAGATAAACACCTTAGAGAAAATAGTGGCATTTCTTACACTTAATGAAAACAGAGGTAAAGACTGTGGAGGAGTTCTCAGTGAAAAGCAGTTTTTCAGTGAGTCTTACATCAGCTCACTTTGCTTCATTAAATATTTTAGCTGAAATTTCTGAGTATTCTTACTCAGAGTTCATTATATAATGCACTAAATGTCTGAAATAAAATAAGCTTTATTAATGTGGGACAAGGGCTCAGATGCATTAGGCTGTGGGATAACTCCTTATGAGCATTAAAAAAATAATTACATAAAAAATAATTTCCTCTAAATTCTTATCCTCTTCCTTTTCCTCTTTTCTCTCTTCTTCTCCTTACTCCCTCCACTCTTTTCTCTATCTTCTTTCTGCCCTACTTTTTTCCCTCCCTTTTTCCTTCTTTCTCTCCTTTCCTTCCATCGTATACGTTGTATACTGTTGCTCAAAACTATGCATAGAAAGAGTATTTCACCAGTATAGAGCTGTATAAAATCCTTGACAGACTTTACTCTGGGGTATTTGCCCAATCCCACAAAGAAGTTTGGGCCTCTTCTGGTATACACCTCATCTTATGGGAGCCCCAGCTTGAGAAAGAATCAACCGTTAGCCAACCTAGCAACTGACTGCAGATCCATTTCTTCAGTGATTATATCTCCAATGTGTTCCAAGAATAAATATAACTTATACTCAGAAGTATCAATAACCTTAATCCCTGCTCCCATTCATCTCTAGGGTCTGTGCCAAGAGGACACAGGAACTGGCCTGTTTGGCTGCATCTCCATGAGAAAGACATTCTTTCACCCAGTCTGTCTGGCAGGCTTGGAATTTTAATTATATGCAGTACCAAGTAAAATGTTCATATACTACTATTACATACAATGATATAAGCATGTAAGTATCAGTGAAGATTTTCAGCTCTTTTTCCAACCAGGTTGGAGTACCCCTGTTTCTTATTACCCACATCCTCTCATTTCATGGGAAAGTTAGTGGATTTTTTTAAGTAGGTGCAATTCTCAGGAAAACTTGTTTTGAAGTAAAATAGAAAACTGGAGAAATTATCTGAAAAAATCAAGCAACAGTATAATTGTACTTGATTATTTTCGTATTAGATGTGTACATGTACAATATCATAGAATTCTTTAAATGGCTAAAATAATGCCCTATCCTATATTTGTGCCCTTTGATTATGCTGTCTTGTACTACCAAGGACTTGGCTATGTGAGTTGCTTTGACAAATGGCACAGCAGCCAATGTGACACAGCAGAGGCTTGAAAAAGTACATGTCCACAAGGGTTTGCCCACTCCTTCTGTAATTGGGATTCCTTCATTAATAAGGCCAAGTAGCTTGCTAAAGGATGAGATGCTATAAGGAGCAAAGATGACCTATCCCAGCTAACAATTCCCTATAGTCTTCTAAATATGTCTCCTGGAAACAATTCGCTAAAAATACCTTGAGGCATCAGTGCATGTAATGAGTTAACTCTTTTCATAAACATCTATAATGGTCCTAGTTGTTTACCATCTTTGGTAGAATTTAAAAGTTCCTTAAATTATTTTCTGTATTCTGTGGTCAGAGGAGGAACTTAAATTGAAAAAGAATAGCCCATTAACTGATATCAATTGACTGCTGATCCATGATTGAACCCAGCTGAGACTAGAAGGCCTGCTTAGCAAAGCCGCGGCCAAATTGCCATCCCTCAGAATAAGCTAAATACATTATTGTTTTAAATGTTGAGGTTATATACTGCACAGAATTAGATAACATATGACGAGATTTTGTATAGGTTTGTTACTAAACTAGTAAAAGGAATCAAACTGCTTGTATTATGGGCATAACCACATTTTTTAGCATTTTAATATGCAATGCTTTATTTTCTTGATTTAATATTCAGTAAAGTTGTATAGTATATATTGAGCAACTGATGTGATAAGATTTCCAGAACATCATATTTCCACATAACTATTCCCTTCATACTTCCATATAACTTTCCCCTTAGCAATTTTTTTCTCATTAGATTTTATTTTTGTTTCATTTTAGTAACCATTATATAAAAGTCATTTAGAAAGATCTTATTAAGAAAAAAAGGAAGCCAAAGTATGAGTAAACAAAATATGAAATGTGTGTATGTATAATTAGAAATTTTTACATTATGAACAATATTTAAAATATAAATTTTATATAGAATAGTCCTGCAGATTCTAGACTATATTTACAACATATTGCTGTAAATATTATCAAGTTAAAATGATGTTCTCTTACAAAAAATATCAAAAATGCATAATACCATTTCCTTGGGTACCTATGAATAAATGATTAACAGGAATTGGAACCATTCCAGTACTTGGGCATGAAGGGTGAGGAAAAATATAACAATATAGAATGTAACAGGATATATTTGTTTGAGCCAGAATAATATACATTCCTGGAGGGTAAGAATCTGAATTAAGTTTGTTAAGCAACTACTTACTGTTCTGTTTATGAGATGCTTAACTATCAATGCAGGAGTTACAATTAAATGTAGGCTACCATCTTTGACACTTCAATATATAGAAACAACTTTTCACTAATTAAATAGCACTGAGGAATAAGAATATGGGTTAAAGAAAGGATAGGGAAAGCTCTTGAGATTTTGAAGAGACAGCTAAGAATAAGCTAATTAAGACACTAAAATTGTTCTTTGAGAAGTAGGACATTGATAGATTCAGTTAAAAAAAAATAGAAGCACAAAAACTAGGTCAATGGGCAGATTTGCCATCTGTACTCTAACGATCTTGGTAAACTAAACATTTTCTTTTTCCTAATTTGTGCCTTTTTATTCTTTTACTAAATTCTCTCCTCTTGGCGTTCAACATATTGTTTTGTCTTTTACCTATTTTTTAAGCACCTTGATAAGCTCATAAGATAATCATAAAATAATCAAATCAAAATCGAAGAAAGAAACAGTTACAACAATCAGACCAATTTACTGAGCTCCTACTCTGTTTCAAGCAATATTGTGGCCACCACAGTGGTAACTAAATTGTACAAGGCTTGGTTCCTCTCCGTGAGAAATTCAAAATGTAGTCAAAGTTGATAAACCTAGGATTATAAGCCTATGTGTCATATGATATGTTGTCCACTTATTTATCATTATCCACCAGCATTTTATTAGCTAAGCACCAAAAAAGTGGAAGAAGTATCTGATGTTTCATTCAAGGGTTTCAGGGCAACAAATGTAAAGTTGAAAGCAATATGGAATAAAAGACTGTAGTTACAGGTACATTTGATGGTTTAGGAAAATGTCTGGTAAATACAAAAGGAACAAAGCTATATTAGGAACATTTTTGAGCATTAGACAATATGGTATAGGCAAAAGTGTGGATACAAGAAATAGTGGAATTTTAAAATTCATACAGCTACCTGGGTGGCATGCAGGTGTTTTATGAACGATTTAGCATGGCAGATTGCTTATAGGACTTACTATGAAGCTTACAAAAGTGTATAGAAAGATGCTCATGCCTGGGGCTTTCTGGAAGAAAGCAATGGAAATTCTGGAGGGTTTACTAAGAGAGATGGTTAAGTGAAAATTTGCTCTAAGAACCTAGGACTGTAGAAATATTAACATTTCCCATGGAAGAAGTATGTGCGAAGTAATAGAGGTAAAAATGTAGCAAAAAGATACTTAGAGGACAGTAAATTAGTATTCTCTATTTTCTAGTCTCGCATAATCCATTGACAAACATGCTGGTGACCCAAATTTAAGGTCTTCAAATTAAGAGTTAAAATCGTATTTATTAATTTAATGGTGTATTAAGTGTGTTCATTTCATATTTCTAAATAAATGTGGCCTATTGTTCATGAGTTAGTTAAATACTTTATGCCCATATGAACTAAACCAACCATCTATGTTGGTCTATCTGAGTACATTTAGCACCAAGAAAGAGAGTGAAAGAGACAGGGAGAGAGACAGAGGGAGATACAGACACAGAGAGAGAAAAGATCTATTTATTTGGGTATAACGGATAGAGAAGGAAGTAGTGCTGATACTGTGCTATTAAACACTCTCTAATGCTATTTCCAGATTTGATCTCTTACATGGAACACATTATCTCCCTTTGTCTGGTTGTCAATGACTATCAAGTTAGCAACTCCTTTGGGACCATGGTCTAATATACTTTATCTCCATCTTCAGTCATTCATCCATAAGAGGAGGTTAATGAGAAGTGTCATGCTTTACTGTATGTCTAGTCTCATGGTTTACCTGCTCTCCCAAATCCCATCTTCTTATCTCCCTACCCATTAAATCTGATCCATCACCCCCCAGGGTTGTACAATCAGAAGGGTTATTATATGCCTTTACTTATTCATATAATTTGCTTATAAAATTAGAGTTCAGGTAATCATTGGCTCAACCACTGCATCTTCCTAAACGCATCTAATTAACACCAATAAGTTGAACAGGTTTGTGGTCAGGTGATTACTTTTGTTTTCTTATCTGATCATAATCAAACTAAGACTAGTGACTTGACCTCTCTGGGCCTCGTCTTCTTCATCTTTAAACTGGGAATACTATTAGAAGCTATTTTATAAGGTTGTTGTAAGCTTTAAATGAATTAACACCAGTGAAGTGCTTAGAACAGTGACTTAGTAAGTGCTGTAGACATTGGCTATGATTTTCATCATGATTATTATCGTTTTCATTGTTATTTTTATATTATGCTTCCATCATTCCCCATCTCCAAATATTAGGAATCCCAATTTCAGGAACTAGAAATCTCCAGATTTGTTCAGATCTTTTTTGAAGATCTACACTTCTTGCATCTGTCTGTCTCTGAAACATAGTGAGGAAACACAAATTCCAGGAGTGCAGCAATTGGGTAGCCGATGTTGGAGCCATGCCAGCTGCAGGGCGTTAGTGGACCACAGCGGCAGCTGCAAGAGACAAGTGTTGGGACCACTATTGACTCTGAGAGAATCCAAGGAGGCAGCTAAGATGTGCCTGGTATGGGTTTATCCCTTTGTCATTTTTGCTTTCATGTTTTAAAGTTTTTATCATATTAGTTCCTATACTATTAATTTAAAGTCCTTTGTCTTATTCTCTTATCTTGGAATCTTCTTGTAGTCATTCAAATTTTTATTTTTTCTGTATTTTCAGTAAGTACATCTTTTATTCATTTTCTTTATTATTATTATTTCATTGTTCTACTTTTACACGTTAGTTCATAATTTAATTTCTATTTTTACTGCTTGGTTAAAAACCATGGCCACTGGGATGTTAGTGAGAGATAAGCCTATGCCATAAATAGAGGAATTTGGAAGCCTCTGTCACAATCTGTCCTTTAAAATGAACTCTCCAGACTTCTCTTTGCTTTTCCAGGGCTTTTGTTCAGTTGCTCTAAAGTGGGGCCTGGGATCCTATAGTATCAGCGAGCACCTCAGGTGTTCTGATAAGAAAACTGTGCTATCAGCAAAGCATTCTAGAGTCAAAGGCTTTATTTATTTAATTATCTATTTTTGGCCATATGTTTTATTCATGCTAATTTGCAATTTGTACAAATTCCTCTCGTTATAAATTTTTTCAAAACCATCCCTTCATTTGCTTCTTGCTTTTTAATATTTTTGATTACCTTCAGCATTATTTTCCATGCCCATAAAGAATTAGTGGTTGGTTAATTTCTACAATATTTCTATAATGTTCAGACAAGATTCAGTATTGCTTTGTTAGATGATATATTTGTAGCTGTTTTTCTTTTCCTTTTAGATTTCAGTGATGTCCTGGAGTTTTCTAAATAAAGTCTATTCACATTTCTCTTCGAATTTATTCTTAGGCGAGTTTTGTGCAACCATGAGAATAAAAATATAATGCATGCTTAGATATAAAACTTTATGTATAATATGTTACTTTACATTTATTCCTTTTTCTGCTTCAGATAAAAGCAGTTATCTTTCTTGTATGTTTAAGAATGGTGAAAATGAGCAAGCTTCATGAATATTTTAAGAAAATGAGATTATTAAAATAAGAAGAAACGTATTGTATTGCCCAGTGCTGCCACAGACTCCTTTACTCTAAAGCTTTTGCTCGCTCACAGATATGACTGTTTGTGGCATCTTTGGGGCCAGAACAGACTGTCTTTAATCCACCAGCTCTAAAATTCAGGGAGGAGCCTGAATACTTTAATACTCCAGCATGGAACTTTCTCCCCCACAGTGACATTATCATACCTTGACATTATAATGAGGAGCATTGTAGGCTAATGATCTGAAGGATATAACAGTTTTCTGTGGCAAGGGATTAGATTTATCTAGCAAGTCCTGATTGCTCTGTGGAGAGATATAAAGGAAAGGAAACAGCAAATATGCAGCACGGTGGAAACAAAAATATTTAAGAGCCAATGCAGGATTGCATACTGTTTTTCATTAATGAATTGCACTACCTGTGGCAATGATTTTTTCTGTAATACCTTATTTTTTTTAATATTTTAGTATCTCTCTAAAATAATCTTCTAAAACCTGTCTGCAGGAAAGCCTTGTCTTGCTGGCATGGCGGTTCCTGTGGTCACATGTTGGGGTTGTGAAACATCTGTACCGAAACAAGGCTATTTACTTTCACTGCATTTTACTGGAAAGAAAGGAACAAACAGATACTTTGGGATTAATAATAATTTGCTGTCCACATGAGAAATCAGATTTCTGTAGTTTTCTGTAGCATTCATTCATTAATTTATCAACATTTTCTGCTTGCCTCCCAAATGCCAATCACACCAGTAAGTTTTCTTGTATGATGCAGACAAGTACACTAGAGAAAAAGACCCACGAATTTATTTGAGAAAGCACTTAGTATGATATTAAGGACCCGGTTGTAATGTACATATTTTTAACTGTTATTATTAATTTAATAGTGAAGCTGATTTTTCTGAAGCCCATGGAAAATTGGGCAAAACAAAATAAGTTTTAATCTGTCTATGACCTATGGTAAGTCTATGGTATAAGAACATTGCAGGATAAATATTACAACTCAATTTTCAGTGCTGAAGTTTCTTTACATTTCCTCTAATTTCAAGTACAAGCATATATGTGACCTTCAAAATCTGGTCATATTTTTACCAACGCAATTTTATTTTTTATTAAATATCCGCATAGTATTTTCCATAGTTTCTCAATTTTGCCTTTTCTTTCATGCCTACTCTTTTCCCTATTTTTTAATATTGCAGCTCACCTACTGCCTAAGACCTTTCTCTTTTGAAGTATTTCAGCAATTAATTTTGTACTCCTTCATTTAATAAAATTATTTACTGTCTTGTTTTGTTCAATATTGTTTCCCGATTTGTTTGAAAATACTTCGGGAAGAAGTCTGGCAAAATATGTTCTATTTTCTTTGCCATTTCTCACAAGCTATTTGTCCTTAGATGATCTTTAAAGTGTAAAAACTTAACAATTATTTAAATAAGATGCTGTGGAGTGAGTTGTTACATGATATGTAGTGGGAACACGGGTACAGAATCAACAAAGTTTCTCAACAAATGACCACTTTATTCTTACATAGCTGTGTCAAATTATCTTGTATCCCAGCAAAGCCAGGTTTTAATCCCGAGTCAATCTTGTGGAGGTAGCAATCTCTTTTAATCCTAATTCAATATTGTAGGTTGGAAACTTTTGATTAAACTATCTCCACGGAGATATGCCCAGTTGTGGGTGTGACCTTTGATTAGATGGAAATGTAGATGTGACACCACCCATTCCAGGTGGGTCCTGATTAGTTTACTGGAATCCTTTAAAAGAGGGGAACTTTTGGAGAGAGAAAGAAATGACAGAAACAATAGAGCTGACCAAGAGAGAGCTGACACAGATGCCGACACTAGGATAACAAAGACTGATGTTTAGAGATGCCTGGAGCCCATCAGACGTCGCCATGACACGTTAAGCAAGCCAGAACCTGGAGACACCCAAGGGAAGCCTATAGATGAAAGCCAGCCCTACAAAAGCAAAGTGAGGAACTCCTAAAGGGACAGAGGCTGAAAGCAACAGAGCGCAGGATCAAGGCACCAGCAGATGCCAGCCACATGACTACCCAGATGACAGAGGTATTCCAGACTCATCAGCCTTTCTTAAAATTGGGTGTCTTTCCTTGGATGCTTTAGTTTGGACATTCTTATAGGCTTATAACTATAAACTTGTAGCTTACTAAATTTCCCTTTTTAAAAGACATTCCAGTTCTGGTATATTGCATTCCAGCAACTTTCTAACTAACACAATAGTCCTACTTCCAAAAGACTAGGGAAAAGATCCCATCAAGGCTAATACCCTGGGATGGCCTGCTGCTCAGTCAAGGATGGTGGATACCCTGCTTCACATCAGGGAAGAGGGATGCTTGTGCTGCCCAACTGTGAGGTATTTATACAACCCAAGGAGAGAAGCCTCCATCACTGAGTAAAGAGCACCTATAAAGCAAACTTTGCAAAAAGTTTCTGCCTCAACAACAAACTGCCTCGACAACCAACTTTTTCCTGGTTTTGGGCTCAAGGTACAGTTAGGCCATTCTATTAGACCTGTCATCTCCCAGGGACTGTGGAACAGAATATATTGAAATATCTGCATGCAGAGAAAAGGAGAAAGGTAAGCCAGGGCTGGAAGATTGTCACTGATTTTGTCTGTGACTTCCCAAGCAGCCAGTCATATTACAGTCAATGAACTAAGCTTGAGAGTGATTAGTGACTGCTCTGCTAGGGCAAAAGTGGTTCTAAAATCTGGAACTTTTAATTCTGATAAATTTTCTCCATTACATCACCATCCAGATTTTTTTAGCACTACACTCTCTAATATGTAATCATTTTCTATTTTGAGTTTTTATTGTCTCATATCTAAATATTTTATAATTATTTTATTTCCAATCTCATCTCCAGTGAGCTAGTCCTTTGAGACAAGCGGATACTATACAGAAACCTAATGTTTAGATTGATTGATTGATTTAACTGGAAATGTTTTGCCTGTTAAAGTTATAATATCATCTATATGGTCTTATTATTTTTTGATCCAGAATTCAGTTAGTCATTAAAGCATGCCATCTCCATTCTCCCCACTGCCTCTTTCCCAAGGTATCTATTGATTGAAGACAGTGTTAAAGATATTTATTGAGCTCCTACCTTCAATGAGCAATGTGATAAGCTATGGGGGAAAATGCTATGGAGGGAAATCCTGCCTTAATGGAATTGGCAATCTTTTCAAATAGACATATATGGCTCAAATAAACACAGATAAACACACACACACACACACACACACACACACACATGCACAGACACACAGAGGGAGAGACGGTATTTAGCTGTGTCAAATGTTTAGAGGGTCATGTACATAGTGAATATACCTACATCTTATCTAGGAGTTGACACGATGAGGAAGGTAGATAATCATTGCTTCTTGAATAGATACAATTGCAAATTTTTAAAGGTCATGCAGTTGTTATTTAGGTGCTTTTCACTAAAATAGAGTACTTTAGAAGAGAACCAGATTTGGGAAGGGTGGCTTAAGTAATATTTTTGGCTTTGACATAGAGGTGTTTCTATTACAATTCCATAAATGCATTTCTGAAATATCTTGCATTCTACAAAATAATATATTGAAAATAGTAGTGGCAGTAATGACTTTTCAAAATAAAAAATATCTGATCGAGGGTATAGTCTTACACATACATTTTTGTTTTGTTTTAACACAGGGGGAAAATGCCCTTGAATCTTCCTAATGTGCACTCACAGCTTTACTGGCTGCTTAATGGTGTGGAAAGTTTAGTGATTCTTAAAACTACTCAGCTAGCCATTACGTGCACTTTTGCAGACTTTTCAGCTTTTACTTAAGGTCTTCATGTGTTACCAAGGCTTTCTTTTTAATTGTGAAATTGCTTGTTACTGAGTACTTCGGTACATAGCATACTACGAAAAATCACATATGAACAATGTGACTTTTGCACTAAACTTACATCACCCCGCTATATGACAATTTTATGTGAGTTAATTCTCATTAAAGAACCTCATGTTGTAGCAGAATAAATTAAATCTAGTTTGAAATTCCTTTGAGACGAGTGGTTAGACATATGGGCCCAGAGTTCAGAGGAGACATCTGAGCTAAAGATATAAATGCTAATTATCTGAGCATGGTCGGTTACTGAAGCCCTGATTGTAAATGAGATTTTACAGGGAGAGAACATAAAATGAAGAGACAGAGTCTAGGACTAAGTTGTGAAAACTCCACATTTTAATAACCATGTAGAAGAGCATAATCTTGAAAAAGAAACAGAAAAAGAGTGGCCAGAGAGTCCACAAAAAAAGGCAGAAAAATGGGTCACAACAGCAAAGGGAAGAGGCAAACTCACAATTTATACATGCTCATTTAATTATCATCTTCCTTTCTTATACCACCTCAAGCTACATTTAAAAGCAGTAATATATTAGTATGTTCAGAAAAATCATCTATATTGATATATTTGGAAATTTAAATGCACATGCTTATTTAAATGTACATGCTTATTCCACACAAATGTGTGTGTGTATTTCATGTATATACAAGCATTTTTATACGTGATTCATGAATTTATTATTGTGGATTCCTTTTTCCTTTAATCTCTCCTGACAAGATGAAGAATGAATGATGCTTGAGCAGGCTATTAGGAAAACCATGTGCATGTGCTAACTTGTGACTTTAGAAGGGGCCAGAGGAGGAGCTCTGACAAGGGATTATGGACACATAAAGAGTCTGACAATTACGTCAAAAAAAATGACATCTACACTTTGGTTGTCAATGATACATGGAATTTGAAAGCAACATGGAAAAGACATCTGTGTTTCCAAAAAAATCTGAGCAACAATTCTAAGATATATAATTCTGCTAAAAAAGCCAAGAACATCTCATTACTAAGGAAACACAGCCTGGTAATTAGAAGACAGCACCTATGATATGATGAGAAGAGGGAATTGTGGCATGAACTGGAAGACAGTACATTGTGAAACTTTTGACTTTTCAATAAAACAAGAACATATGGAGAAAGGCAATGTATTAAAAAATGTACAAAAATTGCTGCTAAAGTAATTTTTCCACAGTAGAAATTCCTAAAAGTAGAGTGAACGCTGATTCTAAATCTAAATGATGTCTTATGAATCAGTTTTAGAATCAGATGTTCAAAAACCAGCTGTATAACTACCAACGACAGCGCTCCTGGTCCAATTTATTGGCCTCATTTTTTTAGAACTAAGATTAGCAAAAACCCTTTGTGGTTATGAGCTGATGGGTCTGTGTATTCTATTTCCTATTACTCTCAAGTCCAACCCTTAAAAATAACGTGAATGCCTTTTAAACCTGACATGCTCGGAGCCTGGCCTACACAGACAGAAGCGAGAAAGGCAGTAAAGCTGAACAAATGCTACTATGCCTAATTCAGAGCCCTCCCAGCCCATTTTCATAATAGACTCCACAATATTAACAGTTTATATTCTTATACCTTCCCTCATCACTTCTATCAACTATAAGGTGTGTGCTTTTGCTTACATCAGGATGGGTGCACTTTTAACCTACTTTGTTTAAAATTCCTCTCTAAGTCACATACTTCGACAAACTTGAATGATAGCATGGTGAATAATGGATGGGACACCTTTGAGGGTGGTCTGCTTATTATTTAAATAGGCTCTATCATAAATTTTCTAAATAGTCTTGTTCTATTTTTGATCAGATTATTTAATAGATTGGACCCACCAGGCTGTAATGCAAGAAATAGTTTCAATTCTTTCACCAGTGACTCACAAAGGAATTTTGTCAGATATCCCTGCCCTCTACTTGGCACTATTCCATTCATATCTCAGAGCCTTTTAAAATTGTTCACATTTAGGTATTAATGAATAATCACATTTTTACATAATTTAAGAATCATTCATCCCATTCAATTTAATTTAATTATTTTTTTCTCCCCACCCTAACCAAGCCTGACCCACATTGTCAGGTGACAGTGTCCTGGGGTGAAATGGGGGGATTAAAATGAACTGGCAAAGCTGAGTATATTTGGAGGTGTCTTACTCTAGCTACCAGAAACTCTATCTGGTAGAGTTTCATATACTGTCATGAAACATACAGAGTACTTTTGTCAGTACTTTGTAGATTGGCTATTTTTAACTGTACTGTTCCCTGAATGGCTTATGGTTTAGAACCTCCTCTTCAAATTTTGAATCCAGTAGAACACGCTTAGAAGGTTTGAGTCACCTTTGCAGAGCTCTAGGGCAGAGTCCTTTTAAGATGATTCTCAAACCCAGTTATATCATGTAGACATATAAGCAAGCCAAAATCTAGAAGGGCAAGCTCATCCTAGGTCTATCATCAGCTAGATGCACCCATTCTTTCATCGTTAGATTTTTACTGAAAGTTGTCAGATACTAATCCTTGTGCTTTTAAAAGACCAGGAGATACGTGTAAGGACTGAATAGGTACTGAAGTTAGTTCCCTAAAAGTGGTTGTAGACAAGAAGGGTGGATGAAAAACATCAGGCAGACAATTCCCTTCAAATAATCCTCCATCTAACAATTGTCTCCTCTCACTGTTGTCCTGCTTTCCACTATATATCAATGTAGTAAGAATTAGTTCAATGTCTATCCCCTTAGCAACAAGACCTTTATTTGAAATTTAAGGAAGCATCATCCACTGTTACAAGATTTAGAGTCTCAGACAATAAGACAAAAGGAAAAGTTTTATTTACCATCCTAATACATATATAAGGATTGCTTCTTTAATCATTTATATCAGGAAATGAAGATGGTGATAAAAATAAGTTACTCTAAAAGCATGAAGTGTAGGTACTTCTGATTTAATAAAAATCTGATTTGATTATTGACAGATCAACTGAATCTTTAGGAGCATATTTTATTTAAATTTATTTGTTGAGAGGGAATACTCTAAGAACTAAAATGAAAAAGAGAACAAGAAAGATATTTCTAAATTTCAAAGGATAATTCATCTTAATGTGGTTTCTCACCAAATAGTGTGTATTAAAAGAAGTGGCTTTACATATTATTCAAATATATGACATTGTTTTTATTTAGCATTTTGGTGGTGTTTAAGATTATTAATATCCTAAACACTCTGAGAAACAGTGATGTCAATTAGAAGACACTTTGTGTGCTGAAAAGTAATATGTTCCTTAAAAGAGAGAACATTGGTATTTAGCAACCAGACAAAGGAGAGAAAATATTGTGACTTTGATGTCCAGTAACATTCACAACTTGATATTTTTGAAATTGTACAACATCATTTCATCATCCTGCAAAAACTGTTCGGGAAAGATCTAAGTACTTCATGTTTTATGCTTCATACAAGCATATTTTTGGTATCTACTGCCACCAGATAACGAGAACTTGTTTCCACTTCAAATCTAGATTGCACAATTTAGAGTAAGAAATATAAATCTTACTCAACAAATATTCAATTTCAGAAGTTAAATAAAAAGAAATATGGGGATAATTGAGCTAATGTAGATCAAATGCAGTCCAATAATAATAATGCAGAGATATAGGAAGAAAGATAAACATATCTGTTGAGAAAATCCAAGACCCCATTTAAATTTCTTGTTTAAATATATTTGTTCTTTAAAACTTTATGACATATAAGATGAAAAGGTATATAAGGATACTGGGAGCACGTCAGTGGAAATATAAATATTCCCAAAAGAATCTCTCTCAATGATAGGCAAAACAGGCAAGACTGAGCCAGTGAATGACTATTTTAATTGCTTGTTTTACATCAATGCAGGAGTGTACCAATTTTTGATGGAATCATTCATTGTTTACAAAAGGTAAATGAAAAATGTCTATGCTGTCTTTTAGAATGCCAGGCAAGTTCCTTTAAGTTAAGGCTCTTTAAGCTAAGTCTCTAAACTAGGGGGCAAAAAAGGAGGAAAAATGGAATAATGTTGGAAATTTCTAAATAGCTGATTTAGACTGATAATTGATTTTTACATTTCCATTATGTGCCTAAGACTATGTCAGTCTTGTGTGTTGGGGGAAAAAAAAAATTGATTGACCCAAGAATACCTCCGTTCTTTGTATTGTTAGCTGTATCAGATATATTGCCTTACTCATGATAGCTAAAGTATCTTAAATTTTAACTTGTCTTACAATTGACATGTAATAGTATTCTCACCACTTTGACTTCTCAAGGGATGTGTGTATTGTACAGTGAGCAACCCGTATGCAATTGATATATTAATTGAAAATTAAAGTGTGGACCTTAAATTCCCATTGTATCTCCTTTACTAATGTGTGAAACAGAACAACAATGTGAGCTTCCAGGAAGGATTCTTACGTGTTATGCCAAGAGCGCATAAAAGACAGGCTTGGGAAGATTGACCTCCTCTTCATGAACTCCTGCTTCTGATTTTGCCTTGATTCTATCTTACCTCCCAATAGAATTGCTTCCCAAATTAGAGTCTGCCGCCTAAACAAGAAAGCATATAAGAGAATAAAAGGAAACTGTGGTAGTTTGAAACTTTTATATACCCCAGAAAAGTCATGTTCTTTTAATCCAATCTTGTGCAGGCACACTTATTATTGGGTGGGACCTTTTGATTAGGTTGTTTCCATGGAGATGTGACCTTGCCCATTCAAGATGGGTCTTCATCCTTTACTGGAATCCTTTAAGAGAGCTCATGGAGCAAAAAAGCTCAGAAAAAAAATGTCCCAGGAGAAGTCAGAAGAACCCATAGGAGCTGAGAGAACCAATTTGAAACCAACCCAACTGAGAAGGGCCAGCAGACAATGCCATGTGCTTTCCCTTGTGTTTTAGTTTGTTAAAACTGCTGGAATGCAATATACCAGAAACAGACTGGCTTTTAGAAAGGGGATTTATTAAGTTGCAGTTTTATAATTCTAAGGTGTGGAAATGTCCAAATTAAGGCACCAACAAGAGGTTACCTTCACTGAAGAAAGAATGATGCTGGAACACCTTATCATCTGGGAAGACATGTGGCTGGCATCTGCTGGGGTCCTTGGCTTCTGGACACCTCTCAGCTGGGAAGGCACATGGCATCATCTACTAACTTTCTCTCCCAGCTTCTTCAACCACTTCCCCAGGGACATTTTCTTTCAGCTCCAAAGGTCTCTGACTATGTGAACTCTGTCAGCACTGAATTTTTTTTTCAAAATGGCTCCCTCTTAAAGGGTCCAGTAAGTAACCCCACCTTGAATGGCAGAAGTATGTCTCCATGGAAGCCATCTAATCAAAAGTTGCCACCCACAATTGGGTAGGTCAATTCTTCATGGAAATGATCAAAAAGATCCCACCCAGTAATATTGAATGAGGATTAAAAAAAACATGGCTTTTCTGGGGAACATGACAGTTTTAATCCAGCACACCATGTGACAGAAGCACCCCATATGCCTGCAGTCTTTCTTCAATGAAACTAAGACAAGTAGATGTCCTATTTGGTTATTTTCTCAAACCCTTTCTGCCTCTTAAAACTCCAGTACATAGGACAGTAAATTACCTGTATTTCATGAAGCTATAAGTTTGTTTCTTTCTCATGACAGATCTTTCCTTATAGATGGAATAGGGGAGGGAATCTGTGAGCTATATCTAGATCATGATTCTTAAACTTCATTTGGAAATCATAAGTGTCTGAGAGTTTGATGAAAGAGCCATGAATATACTTGCTACAAAGAGGTACAAATATATATCTCCAATGGAATGCTTAATTAAAAGGAATTACTGATACAACATGTGGCAACTCAGGGTTTGGACCTCCTCACTTAGGAAAAAAACGAAGCCTACAGCATGTAGCAACTTGCATGACCAAAGCACAGACATTAATACTCCCTTCCCCTAGTTACAGCTGGTAACCAACTCTCACAAGACTGCTGAAACTCCAGTGAACCAAATCTGGTGAGAATCTACTGAACCTTTTAAGCTGCTCTTCTTCTTGTAGCAGAGTACTGACTTCCATTTTTCCCAACCAACTACCACTGGGAAGAATCTTCTTCTCTTTGTAAGTCTCCAATTAAAACTCATGGGTGGGCTGCCGTGGCTCAGCAGGCAGAGCTCCGACCTGCCGTGCTGGAGGTCTGGAGTTCGATCCCTGGTGCCTCCTGCCCATATGCAAATTAAAAAAAAAAAAAAAAAAAACTCATGGGTAACTCTGCCTGGCATATTTTTGCATCTTGGGCTGCTGGATTGGAACATTTGGCAAGCTAAATAGGAGACCAGAGAGCTGCTGCTGTAGAACGCATGACTGTTGGAAAGGGAGACTCCTTTGGGGGGAATCCTGGAATGTTCTGCAACATCAATGCAGTGAGAGGTGGTTACCCTCCTAGATGAAAGGGGTCTACTGAGGGAGAATGGAGATGCTTATAATTCCCTGACTGGACTAATAGCTCTCCTGCAGCAGGCAGCAAGACAGTTAGTATCCACAGGGGTAATCCCAGGGTGGCCTGCTTCCTTGATGTGGGAAGAGGTCACCCACTTGCTTGGCCGCACTGCAGTCTGTTGGCCATTGCTGTGTGCGGTTTGGCTAGTGACATCAGACTGTCTGATAAAGCAGAGAAATAAGCAAATTTGAAGGAAGCATTGAATGAGAGGCTACACCATGTAGATGAGAGTTTAGAAACATTGGCATGCTGATATGCTAGAGTAAGAGGATGTAGACTGCCCAGGGAGTAAGTGAGGCCTATCCTGACATCCCTTGGCTGGGACCCAAAAGTTGGGGATCTCTTAGATTCTTCATCTAATGATGAAGAAAAGAAAATAGAAGAGGTTTGGGAAGAAGAGGATAACGTACCGCCATCTTTGTATGCAGCAGTTCCAAAGATTGCCTCTTTACTAGAAAGAATTAGTACTCAATTATGTCATTTTCACCTTGTTTTCTTTAGTATCCCCTTAAATAATGTGTCAACTTACCTTCACCTGGGAATGAACAAAGAACTTTCACCATGCTCTTTGCTCGTACAAGGCTATTTACATAGCCCTACCAACTGACACATCCTCATGGCAAAGGATTTGGCTAAATGGAGAAGTCTATTTCATGATATGTTAACCAGTAACTCTTTTTCAGAACAAAAAGAAGCCTCAGGCTCATTGCTCTCTCACCTTGGAGAATCTGAGATGGGTAACTAATCACTATAAGCTGCAATGCTTTGGCTACCCTGTCAAATTATTGAGTGCTTTATAATTGGATAAGATAAAATGTATTCCTTTTGCAGTAATTGACAAGGTACAAAGTTTTCCTATGCCACATATACCAAAACAGTTAATGGACTTTTCTTGGATTGTTGGAGTATTGGAAACCTTTTGTTTCTCACTTAGCCCAAATGTTTAAACTTTTGTATTTTTCATTAGGAAAAGCCATCCCGGGGGGGGGGGTCGGGGGGTGCCGTCCAGCAGACTGCTTTTGAAAAAGCCAAATGGGCTATCATACAGGCTCAGACTTCATGGTGTTGGACTCAGACATGATTTTTGAATTAGACATGGTCAGTACTGTTATTGGCTTTGGGTGGGGCTTGTGGGAAAGGCAATAGGAAGTGAGTTCCCATCAGCTTCTGGTCTGAACTATCATATAGTCCTTTAGAAAAACAGCTGTGTACTTCCTAGAATGCCTTGATGCAAGTTGAAGGACTAACTAAGAAATGCCCAGTGAAATTAAGATAGCCATCCCTATATATCTCATTTTATGGCAAGTTTTATTAGTCCCTATGATGGTTTGAAGCTGTTATATACCCCATAAAAGGCCATGTTCTCTTAATTCATCCCTATGGGGGCAGACTTATTGTTGGTGCGAACCTTTGATTGGGTTCTACGTTGTGACTTAACCCCTTCAAGGTAGGTCTTATCACCTCGTTGGAGTCACCTATGAGTCATCTATGAAAGGATAAAAGCTAGATGGAACTCAGAGAGCAGAGATGAAACCAAGTGAAGAATGAGGAGAGAGAGAAGACCCACAGGACACAGAGAGCTCAGAGAGTGTCACCAGAGAAGCAAGCAAGGACACACAGAACCAAAAAGCAATAGAACCTGGGAGCAAAGGACCACCAGATGCCTCCCCATGTGATAGAGGAACCACGGATGCCATCAGCCTTTCTTCAGTGAAGATTTCCTCTAGCTGATGCCTTAATTTGGACATTTCCATGCCCTTAGAATTATAACTTGTAACTTAATAAATCCTTGTTAAAAGCCAACCCATTTTTGGTATGCTGCATTCCAGCAGTTTAAATAAATGGAAACATTCTATGTATAAACTGAAGCTCAGAGAAGTGAAGTGAGTTTCCCAACATCACATAGCTAGTAAATGTCAAATGGTGATTTGAACATAGACTTATCAGCTCCAAAGTCATGGTATAGCATATTTTATCCATTAAACTAGTTTAAGTGAAGCATTAGAATTGATAAAATTGCATGCCTACTGATCATTTAACATCATTGCACGTAGCCATGATCTCACAATATTAATTCTTTCTCTGCAATACAGTTGGGACTAAATCAAGAGCAAAAAAATCTTTTTTTTTTTCTAAGCTCAAGAGATTTTTATATCCAATTATATTTATGTTAATTGCTTTTGTTTTAATTATCTGATTCATTTTCTAGGAAAAAATAAATCTCTCTTCATATTATTTTTACTTTCTCTTGCTTTTCTTCTTTTATCTAACATTGCAATATTTCCAAAATTTGAATTTCATCCATGTTAACTTCATTATTCAGAATTCTTTAATTTTGATTTTGAAGTTTAATTTTACTTTCTTTAATGTCTTTCAATATCCCACCCAGCTCATCTGAAGAAAATTCTGTTAATTCTGTTTTGACCGTGTTAGTCTATTTTCTTTTGGAGGAGGTCCAATTAAGAATGTCAAATAAGTTCTTAAACAAACAAATCTGTTTCTGTAACAGATCATTTTTAAATGTCTGTGTTTCCTCTCGGTCTTGAGGATATATAACTTTCCATTTTTCTTAAGTATTTTCATTGACTTCACATCTTTGTTGTTTCTTTTTCTTGAACAAAAGGAGATCTATCCAGCAATTTTGACAGCTAGTCATATTCCATTCCTCTCTTCAAGAAGGACAGACAACATGTGAACATTGATTCTAACACAGTTCTTTTTGGTTAGCAGGTCCTCATCTGATGGTAGTACTTCAACACTGTGCTGGACTGAAATAAAATCTGATTCTGCACCTACTGTCTCATTAGTCCATTAAAGATGGAGTTCATGAGAAAAGAAACAAAGAAATAAAAACATAATCCCCACTAGAGAGTGATACCTAGTTCTATTGGGATCAAATATTTTCTCCCCCAAATCTCACACCATGGTTTTTTCTGTTCCATCTCATCATGTTATCTTCCTAACCCCTTTACAAATATGTAGCATCCTGTGAAATTCACCCTGTACATCACATGCTAGAAGAGATCTACGTGAATATATAATATGGCTGAAAATCATTGTAAATTAACAAACAACCATTTGTGTCATGAGTTTATCTATTCTAAAGCCAATTTTACATGTAACTGGAATATTTACTTACATCTGTTATAAATTGCCTCCCCTCCTTTTCTGTTTATAAAGCATCTGAATGTCTCTAAAAAATAACTCAGGCGAGTATTTAGTCTCTCAACTAGTAATATCATAATAGTCTTACAAATAGTGGAGGATCATCAACTTATTTGCCTAATTCCAGAGACAATACACCTCCAGAAAAATAAACATAGTAGTAAACAAGTCTTTGTAAAATTCTAATCTCACTAAACATTCATATAAATGGCATATTTTAATATATTAAGAAAATGTACGCTCTTCACTAGCTATGATAAAATTTTTAGGCGATGTGTCTATTTCATTATTCAAAGGAAAAAAATGGTTTATGAGAAGCCTTGGCCCCATAAATTAAAAGAATTATAGGTATGAAGAGTAAACATTATTTTTAGCTTAAAAATACTCTCCTGGGCAGGCAATGGTGGCTCAGTGGCAGAGTTCTCACCTGCTGTGCCAGAGATCTAGATTCGATTCCTGGTGCCTGCCCATGCAAAAAAGAAGAAGAAAAAAAGAGAAATAAAGATATTCTCCTTGTAAAATGGTTTCTCTACCTATAATGAAGAAATTCCAATTTTATTAAAACATAAAAACATCTTTTCTGTTTATGGGCAATTAAGGGCACTAAACAAACCATAATATTGATTTTTGCTCTGTTAGCATTGTGAAACAAAATTAGAGGTAAAGATGAATTTCTAAAGGAAAGGAAGCATGAGAGTGAGAATTGAAATGTACAGAGTTGATAATATTTCATTGTACTAAATGAAGAAGTCTGAGTTTCATATTCCTTTAGCTGTATAGTCAATTATATAACACATTGGTAAGCTCATGCTTAAGACGTGGTTCTTAAGCAGTTGTGAGGTGTTCATAACAGAGTGCAACATAAAGCCATTTCCCCCTACAACAGAGTTTTGTTCAACTAGGGCAGAAAAGATCATTGAAATTCCTGAACCGAGTAGCAACAGTGATGGAATAGAGACTGTAAACTCCCTTCCCTTTTTTAGTGCTTGTGATGTTGGATTCATGAAATATATCAAATTTGAACTGCAGAAATTAACTGCCTTGCAATTGGCTTGGAGTAAATAACAGCAATCATTGCCCCCCAAAATGACTCAAACAAGCAGTTAATTGTCACTCTTTTATTATCTTGTTAGAAAAAGAGGGCAGGAAAGAAAATTGCTACAATCACATATTCCATTTTTCTATTTTATGCCACAAGCAAACTTAAGTTTCTTACTCAGTTTTCAGGCTCTGAAGAGGTAGGATTTACTTCGATAATTTTTTTTGAAATTTTTCAAATTTACAAGTTGTTTTTAAGACTGTTTCTTCAGAAGGTTGAGAATTTGACTTTCTGGAGACTGCTAGTTGAGATGAATTGGCTCACCAATGCCTAAGGCTTAAGAGTAATATATCAGCTCAGACATTTTTTTAAGGTTAAGAGGGAAAATGACAACTATTTCACAATGGTAGACAATCATTTTGACAACAGAAAAATAGGTTTATTCAGTGCCACTAATTCAATAAATACGTACTGAATAAAAAAACTACTTAGTCCAGTGTTGGGTAGATAATGTCAATGGAAGAATACATGACATATTATCTCAATTCAAATAAAAATGTTGGCATTCTCTTCAACAAGTACAGAATTATTTTATCCCAGACTCATGGAGAGGACCCATTCATTTATGTGTTTGAGTTGAGATACAATTGAACCCGAAGAAGATTGTAACATCCCCTGTGATTTAGAAGATACTGTAATTATAACAATAATAATCGGCTACACTCAGCCCTTACTACATCACCAAAATTGTTCTTGCACTTCATGTTATTAAAGGCAATGCATAATCTTATTTCCTTATCTTATCAGATCTACTTACATAATTTAATGCTGTTATCACTTTATCTACTTCAAGGCCTATGTTTTTGGTTTTCATGCACCAGTGCCTCCATTTACGTTTCTCACTTATCACTCACAGCCTTAGAGATTCCACTTTTTCTACCTAATATTCCCATAGAGCCAAGCAAATGGTGCCCTAAGATGTATCCCACAATTTAGACAGCCTGGTTCTTGCCCTCCTCCAGCTGTACCTTTTTCCACAAGGCAAGAAATAAAGGGTATACATTGGCATGACAATCTGGAGTTCATGGGTCCTCTCTGCACCTAGTGCCACTTATCTAGGACCCGTAAATCCCTACTCCAAGAATTCCATTCTGAACCAATGGACGTCATGGGTCTCTTCTCAGGATACAGTCTTCCAAACATGAGCTGTGCTGTTCTGTGCACACACCTGAGGAGGAGCCAAGGAACAGGTGTTTGGGGGAAAGGAGGTAACAGGCCATATTTACAAGCAAAGATGAGCATCATCATCTGCATTTTGTATGAGCACTAGAAGGATGGTCCATGGACTTGGTCTTCTGGAAGAGGGTATAAATATAAAAAACTCTGGTAAGAGTGGAACTTCTGAGGAAGGAAATCTATCCACAAAACAAACCACAAAGAGACAAAGTCCCTGATTATTTTAAAGGGAGTTGTACCACAACTTGATGAATAAATCAATTCACTTATTGAGACTATTATACCTTGTTGCCAAAGCAAGACATTGACAACAGAAAAAAATATTATTTTTTTCTATTGTCAAGCAATATGTCAAGGCAAATGCAAGCAAACTGAATTAGCAATCTTCTTTAGCTTACACAAACCTGACTAGATATGATGCATTCCAAAATTATAAGGATTGTTAACAATTGAAAATATAGTACAAAAATAAAGAAGAAAATCTTAAGGTTCGTAAATAGTAGGAAGATAGAGTTTTCTGGATGTTTGCTGATTTGTAGAAAAGTTAATCAAGGAATAGAACTGATGAAGAATTGTGTAATACTAAGTTTTAAGCCATATGTTGCTGGATTCTGAAAGGAAACTCCCTTGACTCTTCAACAGGCTTACCTAGTACTACTACTAATACTAATAAGACTCTCTTTTTCCCACACACACAAACACATACTTTGTACTTGTGAAATTTACTACATTAAATGTTAGAGGGAAGGAAAGGAGGGAGGGAGGGAGGGAGAGAGGGAACGAAAAAAGAGTAAGAATGAGGAAGAGCCAAGATAATTTTGAAGAAAAGTTAGAGGAGGAACTTAACCTACCACATACTAAGCCCTGTGCTTGAGAGATAGAAAATAAATACAATTAGCTAAAGCAAATAGAGTCATGGGGACAAAAAGATGAACATGAATCCAACTAATAAGCACTGTAGGATCTTTCTGAATAATAGTTGAATAGTTGATACAGAGCCTTGCTCAAACCTGGGCTCTATTCCCTTGGCACGACCCTAGGTAGAGGTATGTTCATTCATCAAGAGACCCAGACAACAGGTGGATTTTGCTATTTTTCAGAGAATGAGTAATGTTTAATGGCTAAATTTATTCATGATGGGGAGTACAAAATGGTGATATTCTATCATTTTCCTTACATTTATTAGCTGAATAATTTTATGTTGTTTCCCTTTTTTAATATTTCTATAAGGTTTTGCTCATATATGAAATTTATTCCTTGACTTTCCTAATCTTCATATAATTGTTTTCTCTCTTGTCTGAAATTGACCAATTAATAATTATGAATTCATAATTTAAACATATTTGGTGGGTTTTAATCTATACTATTGCAATCCTTACTGCAATAGTATAGATTTAATAATTTAATTATTAATTTAATTCAGCTTAATTTAAGCTGAAATGCCCCATCATTGGCCAGTGGGATCCATTTCAAATTGGTTGCTATGTCCTTTTCACATGATCCTAGTTGATTTTTTTTTTTTCTTGCATCGGCAGGCTCTGGGAACTAGTTGATTTTAATAGTTTCTTTTCTATCCACTTTGTCAAGATGTTTCATATTTGTCTTATATATTTCCTGACCCAGATCTGAGTCAACAATTTATCCAAAAACACCTGAGAATATATTTTGATAGGAAATAATATTGCACAACCACAATTATTTGGGTGCTATGAGTGCTCATTGTCACTGCTACTTGTTTGGTAAACAAATCTAGGGGTGTAAAAGTTATATATTAGGTACATAAAATTAAATTGAATAAATGAAAGAGTGCAAGAGTAGTTCAGTGGTAGAATTCTCACTCGCCATGTGGGAGAGTCAGGTTCAATTCCTGGCTCACGCACTTCCCAAACAAAAAAACAAGCAAGCAAACAAACAAAGAACCAAAACCAAACACAACAAAATATTCAACAAATGGTGCTGCAAAAAGGGGATACATAGAAAAATAATGAAATATGACCCCTGCCATACAGCATACAAAAAAATTTAAATTAACTTAAACAAATGAAATGAAATGCACTTCAAGAATTCAGGCTGATATTTCCAAGTCAAATTCAGGAATATGTAGTTATACTTAACTTCTATTATACATCTCTGTTCTAGTTTGCTAGCTGCTGGAATGCAATATACCAGAAACGGAATGGCTTTTAAAAAGGGGAATTTAATAAGTTGCTAGTTTACAGTTCTAAGGCCGAGAAAATGGCTGGTGGACTCTCTGCTTCGTGGTGCTGCAGCATTCTCTGCTTTCTTTGAATCTCTTTCTTTCTCCAAAAATGTTTCCTCTTTTACAGGACTTCAGAAATTAATCAAGACCCACCCAAATGGGTGGAGACATGTCGTCACCTAATCCGACTTGACAACCACTCTTGATTAAATCACATCCCCAGGGAGATGATCTAATTACAGATTCAAACATACAGTATTGAATAGGGATTATTCTGCCTTTACAAAATGAGATTTTGATTAAAACATGGCTTTTCTAGGGGACATATATCCTTTCAAACCAGCACAATCTGTATCCCCTTTCCTCCACACTGAGACTTTTCAATGATATGGGGAAAATTAAAAAGAAAATATCCCTGATTATTCATTTGCTTAATCACACATGGTAATAAAATATCCTTGGGATAATAATACTATATGAATACTTTCTCTACCAATTACTGAGAAAAGTTAAATTATTTTTCATATGCTACTCCATCCCCTCAAAGAAAATTGTATGCATGGTATGTATGCATATATGATAATATCAATACTGTCAAATCCTATATCCCTTTCATAATATAATCTACCTCTTCTAACAAGTTATTTCATTTATATTTTTGGTGTTTTTTATTACCATATATTTTATGTTCAACATTAGTCCTTATGTTATGTGTCTCTAATCATTTTGGTTTTCTAAAGTTTTCAACTCTAGTATATTTTTAGAAAGAGGCTATGGGACAATATTACCTAAGAATGCTAAAGGAATATATTTGATAACTTCTTGTGGCATTGATAACTTAATGTTGCTTTTGTGGGATTGAAAGAGAGAGAAGTGAGAGAGAGAGAGCAAGAACATGAAAATAAAAATTTAATGAAAAATGTTTATCTTTATGATACATGATGGAAATTTTCTTTTCTCTTTTGTATTTTAAAAATTCTTGTAAAATAAACTAAGCTGATTACATTGCCCATGAAATTTGGTTAGCCATCTCAAGAAATAAGAAGAAATAGGACAGCATTTCAGGACAAGGAAAATCAAATATGTTACACCATTTTCCATGTAGTCAATGTACTTTTCTCCTATTGCTCTCTTTCATTTCCATTTCCTTATTCCCATTGCTATTTGTGCTGGTTTGAAATTATTAAGTACTCCAAAAAAGCCATGTTTTAATCCCAGTCCAATCTTGTGGGGGGCAGCTGTTTCTTTTGATCCTGATTCAATACTGTAGGGTGGAAACTTTTGATGAGATTATCCCCACAGAGATGTAGCATGCCCAATTGTGAGTGTAACCTTTTGATTGAAGGAGATATGACTCCAACCATTCAAGAGGTCTTGATTAGTTTGCTAGAGGCCTTTAAAAGACTTTTAAAGGAGAAAAAGTCTTTTGGATAAAGTTCAGAATCAGTGTAGACGTTCAGATATTGAGACAGAAATAACCCGGGTGCTAAGCAAGAACCCATAGAAATAGCCAGAATGTGGAGAAGGGAAATCTCCAGCCTCAGCAGATACTAAACTAAGAGATAAAACCCAGAGTTTTGTCCCAGAACAGCTAAGTGAATGCTCATAAATGTTTAGAGAGGAAACCACTGGCATCAGAAGCTGGAAGCAATGGAACTGGAAGCAAGGACCAGCAGATGCCAACCACGTGACTTCCCATCTGACAGAAGTGTTCTGGAATGGCATCAGCCTTTCTTGAGTGCAGGTAACCTCTTGTTGGTGCCTTAGGTTGAACATTTTCTCAGCCTTGGCACTGTAAACTTGCAACTGAATAAATCCCCTTTTTAAAGACTGACCCATTTCTGGTATGCACTCCAGCAGCATGGCACACTAATACACCATTCTTTTACTTCTCTTTCCACTTCTTCCAGCACACCCACCATGATCATGCATTCCCACGTGGAGTTCTATGGAAGATTATATATTAGGAAATTTAAATCTCCATAAGTATTTTTCAGGGAACTACTAGAAGACAGGAAAAAAAGACACAGAGCCTGTATTCTGCTGTTGTGGAAGAACGTAAAACTTCTGTGACTCATCTTCACAATCTATGTTATAACATTATAAGACAATATTATATGATTATTATATAAACTCATTACAGGATTTCTAAGGTAAAGTTTAAAATTTAAATGGTTATTTAACATAATCAAAATGATTAGAATTTGCTTAAATTCAAAATAGTGTTACAACTGTGTCCTTGGAGACAGAATTAACCATGAGAACCTTAATTCTGCACTTCTTAATTTAGGGCATTTAAATTATTAGGATTAATATTGTACAAATAATGTCCTGCATTTATGCGTGATGGAACACCAAAATACAAGACCTGGTAACAGAACAATAAGTGGGTATTTTCCTAAATGCACACTTTGTGTCATTAGGTCACTGAATATGTAGACTAAGTATAAAGCCAAAGCCCCTGTTAGCCTTTTCTTTGACACCACGTTTTTGGTTTTACGTTTGTTTCATTGGTTAATGGTACCATTTAATCATTTTTGAGGAAATATTCACTATAGTCTTAGAAAATATATAAACACCTTAACCCCAAAATTTTACCTATTTTCTACAAATTCTCATTACCATAAAATAACACAAATTTTATTTTTATAGCATATTTGTACAATTACCAGTTAATAACCTTTATGCCCTATAAATGAAACTTTTTGATAAGAGGCATCAGCATGGTAATACTATTCTAAACACCATCACAATTATCTTCCTTAATACTCATAGAAACAGGGAAAATTAAAAGAACACTTTTCTTCAAGAAGCAGACAAAAAGGAAATGAGCTCAATTTCACTATTTCAATTGCCCTGGGTCACTCACTTGTGACCTGGTATTGGCTGCTTATGGTATTCAGTGCTAAAATAAGATGATGAAGATCTGTCTTGGGTAAAGTAAGCCCCAGATATAAGCTTTTTAACTATTACTAATCTTAATTTGTGCATCCTATCTCTGCCAAGAGTTGAGGATTTCATTTTCATGCATTTAAATAAATTACTCCTTGACTATTAATTATTTTCCCAATGGTTTTATTCTTTCTGTCAGGGAAATATTTCTGTATATTCCTTTTCTTGATATTCATTTCTTGTGCATGTAGCCATAAATATTAGCTGTTCTTTCTGAATACGCTCATCCATATTTACCTCAATCCATTGATGTTTGCATTCTAATTGTATTCATAGCATCTCCAAAATAGTGAGTTCAAGCAGAACTTATGGCCATTGCCATTAAATCTTGGCTAGACATTGCAGGAGAGAAGCATCACCTATCTAAAGGACATCCTAGTCATATGTTTGCATATAAACACATCTCTCATTGCACAGAATTTTTGTTCTCTCTCTGTGAAAGCCCAAAATAAATTAAAGCTTTGAAACTGCTGATACAAGGCAGCTTGATACTTCAAAAACAATCTGATATTTTATTTTTCTGATGTTATAGCCTGGGGTTTTCAAAAAAAAAGTTTTGATACTAAAACTATTTTCTTTTAACTTTAGGATATACTGTACATTCATTGCTAGAAAAGCCATCATCTGTTTTTTTGATCTCATTTAACTAGGGCTTCCATTGTAAGTTAAATGAGATATGCCAACCATATCACTAAGCAGATCTGTAAATGCAATCATCTATATTCATGTTCAAAGACTCTTTTTGCACATAAAAGGAACACATGTTTTTCACTTGGCCCCATCTCCCCCAGCCTCCATCTTCTTTTGGCTTTTCATGTCCATAAAAAAAAAAAAATGACTGTACAATATCCATGAGATGAACTGTTTCTAATTCAAGTAATATAAAGTATCGTCCTTTCCCTGCTCTATACCACTGCATCACCAGTACTTCTCCTTCAGGATGACAATTTTAGCCATTTTCCCCCTCCATTTATTCTCCATAACTTTGAGTTATGTATTTACCATTATTTCTGGAATAATAAACTGTAGACATTTTCAATTGAACTCTCTCTATAAAAGATAACAAATTTACTCATTTATATAATCTCAGCTTCCTTTTTCAGTACGCCCTCAATTTTTAATGGCATTACTTCTTTTCTTCTTTCAGTTAGCACTAAAATTTAAAATATACAGTAATCTCTATCATCTGTTTTTTTCCTTTCACATGGTACCTGTTAATTCTTCATTATATGTGATAAAGTTATTATACCTCTACCTTTTGCTCTGTGTCTCCTAACTCAAATGTCAAACTGCAGTTTGTGACAAATACACCTTTTATGTAGGTAAGCAGGACCTTCTAAAGATGGGAGAAGGAAAAGAGAATGAGAGGAGATCTCTCATGGGGATTTAAGCATTCATAGGATACATGACATCCCCCTTCAATGTAGGGGTCAGGGAAGGAGAACAGATGGGGAAGAACAGAGAGAGAGAGAGAGACATAGGGAGGGAGAGACAGAGATAGAGAGAGACAGACAGACAGACAGAAAGACCAGGGTGAGAGGTGTGGGAGGGAGGAGACATTTTGAGGGAGGAAAGAGGCAGGACCAGAAAAGGAGAACTAAATATCCAGGAAACCTGACAGACAGGTTCTAAAGTAGTACGATATCTCCTACTGTTGGTATAATTGGCATTTTGGCTTTGAAACACAAAGATACCTCCAGAATCTTTCTATTGCTCAGATTTGAAATCTTGATGACAGGAATGTTTTAATCCAACTCTCAAATAATTTGTAACAGTGATAACTAAATCTAACAAAAGCAACAAGAATGCTATATGTAGTTAACTGCAGATAAGATTGACTCAGTCACCCCTATCCAAAACTAGAAGCCCAACAAAGATTGGACATGCTTTTCATTGCACATATATAATATATTACAGTTTTACCATTTTAAAAACACAATGGCATTTTTTTAAATAAACATAAAGAAGAAAGAAAACACGACCCATGTCCCACAGAGGAAGTATTCAATTAAAGCAGAAACAGAGATAACAAAGATTTTGAAATTATCAAACATATAAGTGTGTCAAAGATTTTATTGAAAAAGGCAAAACATGTACATGTGCATTTGAAAATTTTCAAAGGAAAATGATAACAAGGAGTCTAATGGAAATGTTATACTGAAAGATATAATATCAAAGATAAAGACTTATCATGGCTATAGCAGGGATAATCATCCATAAACTTGAAGAAAAAGACAACAGAAGCTATCCACATTAATAAGATAGAAACACAATGATTTATGGCATAATATGAAATGATCTAACAGATGCTTAATTGAAGAAAGAAATATTATATGAAGAGATAATGTTCAAGAATTTTCCAATTGGAAGAAATACTTCAGCTAACCACTAGACGAAGGAACCAGAAAATCGAAAGCAAGATAAACAAACAAACAAACAAAATACACTTGGACACCTCACAGTCAAATTGCTAAAAACCAAGATGAAGAGTAAATCTTACAAACCCAGTACAGAAAGGACTTCTCATCAGAAGCAATGGAAGTAGGAAGACAATGGAAACATTGTTTTACAGAGCTGAAAGAAGAATATTGTAAGTGTATAATTATTCTATACCCAGCAAAAAAATACCCCTCCCCCAAATGAAGGCAAAATGAAGACTTTTTCAGATGGACAAAGATTGCGAGAATTTTTTCCAGCAAACTTGAAGATATGCATAAAAATATTTTCAAGCTGAAAATGATAGGACCTAATAAGCTCAATCTACAGGAAGAGATGAAGAGTACCAGAAAAGGTAAATATAAAATAATTTTAAAATAAGATCTACTAACCTTTTTAAGAGACTACTGACTGTTTGAAGTAAAACATATATTATATGCACTGTGAAAATTCTAGCGTATGTATATGTGTATTGTGTGATGTTAGAACAAAAAGAGCTGGGGGAGAGTAAGGAAGGTGTGTTGCTGTATGGACTTTACATTATTCATGAAGTAGTTGAATAAGCTTTTAAACATAAACAGTGAAAAGATATAAGTGGATATTGTGACCTCTAAGGCAACATTCTCAAATAAATAATACAGAGGCTAAAACACTGCAAAGGAAATAATATGAAACACAAAACACATGATTCACCAATAAGAAGCCATACAAGGAAAAAAACAAAGAAGAACTCAAACAAATAGAAATTAAACACCAAGATGCTAGACTTAATAGTAAACATATCGATGATTATATTAAAAAAATAAAATGCAAAGAGTACTAGAATGGATATAAAAGCAAGGCTTAATTGTGTGCTATTTTTAAGAAAGGCATTTTAGGTATTGTGCAGGTTTGAAAGTATAATGTACTTCAGAAAAGTCATGTTTTAATCCTTACCCAATCTTGTGGGATCAGCCCTTTCTTTTAATCCTGATTCAATACTGTAAAGTTGGAAACTTTTGATTAGATTATCTCCACAGAGCTGTGGCATACTCAATTGTGGGTGTGACATTTTGATTATATGGGGATTGACTTCACCCATTTCACATGGGTCTTGATTCATTTACTGCTATCCTTTAGAAGAGGAAACAAACAATAGAGTGAACAAACTTCAGAGAAGAGCTGGCACAGCTATTGACACTTGGAGAACAGACACAGATGTTTGGAGATGATGCTTGGGGCCCAGCAGACATTGCTATGAGATGTTAAGCAAGCCAGAACCTGGAGAGAGCCAAGGGAAGCAAAGAGATGAAATCCAGCCCCAGAAAAGCTAAGTGAGGAATGCCCACAGGGACAGACTAAAAGCAATGGACCCCAGGGCAAGGGACCAGGAGATGTCAGCCATGTGACTTCTTATCTGACAGAGTTGTTCCAGATGAGGTTCTATCAGCCTCTCTTGAATTAAATTATCTCTCCCTGGATGCCTTAGTTTGTACATTTTCATAGGCTTTGAACTGTAAACTTGTCATTTATTAAATTCCCCCTTTTAAGAAGCCATTCCAGTTATGGTATATTGCACTTTGGCAGCTTTCAAACTAACACAGGCATAAACATACAACAGGTTAAAAAAGAGATAGAAAAAGAAGTAGCATATTAAACATACATATAAGGAGCAAGTGTGTCTATATTAGACAAATTAGGCTGCAAAAAAAGAGTAGTATAGAATAATAAAAAGGAAATTTCATAATAATGGAGTAGTCACTTTATCAAGGAGAACAGCAATAAAAAGCTTCAAAATGTGTTGAGCAAAAATTGAAAGAAGTGTAGCAAAAAATAGAGAAGACTTGAGCACTATACAATCAAATTTAATGAATTAATTTTATAGAATATTACACCTCCAAAGTTGAGACATATACACAGAATATTTATCAAGATAGATATACACTTAGACCTAAAATAATTCTTAACAAATTTCAAAAGATAAAATTATACAGTTATGTTCTCTGACCACTGTGGATTAAATTAGAAACCAAAGCACTAAAATATCTAAAATGCCTCCCAAATATGTGTAAATTAAGCAATACACTGCTAAATAAAATTTGGTTCCATGAAAAACCAACAGGAAATTAGACAATATCTGAAACTGAATGATAATAAAAACTATATATCAAAATTTTTGAGCTGCAGCTAAAATAGTCCAAAAATGAAAATCTATAATGTAAGTTATATTAGCAAATACAAAAGGTATAAAGTTAATGGCTTATGTTTCCACATGAAAAGGCTAGAACACAAAGAACAAATTAAAACCAATGTAAGTAGAAGACAAGAAATAGAAAAATAAAACTTCTGAAATACTAAATGTTTAAAAATTTAAATTAGTGTTTAAAAATATTTATGAAATTGATAAATTCATAAGACTAGTTAATAAAAAGAGAGAAATATAGATTACTAAATAAGGAATAACAAAGGAGACTTCACTACATAATCTACAGATATTAAATTGATAATAACAGTATATGATTAACAACATTATGCCAATAAATTTGACAAGTTAGATGAAATAGAATACTTCCTTACAAGACACAACTTGCAAAAATAACAATAAAAATAATTGAAAACTGAAAACAAAACCTATATATTAAAAATAGTAAAACATAATTAAAAATCTTCACACACATACATGCACACATAGACACAATCACATATTCCAGGTCTAAATATCTTCACTGGCAAAATCTTTCAATCATTTAATGAAAAAAAAAAATAATGTCAATATTACACAAACTCTTTCCAAACAAATGAAGATTGAACACTCCAAGTTCATTTTGTGAGGCCAGCATGACATTAATAACAAACTCAAAAAATATCATCCCCTCCACAAAAGCAAAACATTTATAAATACATCTATGAACATAAATGCAAAAATAGTTGTGCCTGTTTGAATCTTTTATGTACCCAAGAAAAGCCATATTTTAATCCTGATCCAATCTTGTGGGGGCAGCCACTCCTTTTAATCCTGATTCAATAATGTAGGTTGGAAACTTTTAATTAAATTCCCTCCACAGAGCTGTGACACACCCAATTGTGGTGTGATCTTTTGATTAGATGGAGATGTGACTCCACCTATTTCAGGTGGGTCTTTTTGTTATTTTGCCTTAAACAATGGAAATTTATTAGCTCATGGTTTTGAGGCCAGGGGAAGTCCAATATCAAGGTATCAGCCAGGCGATGCTTCCCCCTCAAAGTCGGTGGCATTCTGCGGTTGACTGCCAGCAATCCTTGGGGTTCCTTGACTTTTCTGTCACATGGTAATGTCTTCTCCTTTCTCTTCCAGGTGTTTTGACCTGCGGATCCTACTTCTCCCTGGTGACTTCTCTCTGTGGCCTTCTCTAAAACTCTCCAGTAATAGGATTAAGACCCATCCGGATTCAATTGGCCACATCTTAACTAAAAATAACATCTTCAAAAGGTCCTAATTATAATAGGTTCACAACAACAAGTACAGATTAAACTAAGAACATGCCTTTCTGGGGTATAATAATTCAAGCTAACATAGGTACCAAGCATAAAAGAAGTTTCCAGTGCCAAGAAACTTAGAAGGTAGTTGAAGAGATCAAATATACAGCAAAAGCTGTGTGACAATTGCAAAGCAGTAGCTCCAGGACTTGAGAGCTGTGAAAAAAAAAAGTGCCAAAAGGATACAAAACAAATGACCCCAGATGCAGGTGGGTCTTGATTAGTTTACTGGGGTCCTTAAAAATGGGAAACATTTTGGAGAGAGCTCAGAGTTCACACAGATGCAGACACTTGGAGAATAGTTACTTCAGAGCTGACAGAGACATGGGTAGAGCCCAGCAGAATCGCCATGTGCCTTCCCATGAGATGTTAAGCAAGCCAGAACCCAGAGTTGTGTCCTAGAGGAGCTAAGTGTATGCCCACAGATGCTTAGAGAGGAAATCACCGGCAACAGAAGCTGGACGCAACAGAACTGGGAGCAAGGACCAGCAGACACACCAGCCACGTGACTTCTTAGCTGACAGAGCTGTTCCAAACAGCATCTGCCTTTCTTCAGTGGAGGTAACCTCTTGTTGGTGCCTTAATTTGGACATTTTCATAGCCTTAGAACTGTAAACTTGTAACTTATTAAATTCCCTTTTTAAGATCCATCCCATTTCTGGTATATCGCCTTCTGGCAGCTTAAATTAATATGATATATGAGAAATATTAGCTAATTGCATCCAGCAATTTATAAAAAGGATAATATCTCATGAACAACTTCTTAGTTTTCCAGAGCTGCCATTGTCAAACACCACACGATAGGTTGGCTTAAACAACAAGTATTTATGGTCTGATGGTTTTAAAGGCTAGAAGTCCAAAATTAAGATAACCTCTATGTCAAGATTTCTGCAGGGGTCAGTGGTATTCTGGTGACAGCAGGCCTCCATCACATGACAATCTCTCTCTCCTCTGTGGCATCTTCTGACCTCTGGCTTCTACTGACTACTGTATCCAAATTTCCTCTCTTTATGAGACCTCCAGTCATATGGATTAAGACCCACTTGATTAGTTTGGCTACAACTAAATACCATCTTCAAAGATCCAATTCATCAATGTGTCCATACTTTGATTACTGATAGCATCATCAAATGTCCTATTTATGGGTTCACACACATGGAACATGGAATTAGACTTAACCATGTCTTTTGGGGTCATGATCCAATAACAATAAGCAAGCACATTGAATTTCATTAAACTTTAAAATGGATACTAAAAATAATCCTGAAAATGCATACAGAAGCCACAATTTAGAATATATTTACAGCACAGTGCTAACAGAGATCTTTTACATGGAAAGTATTTAGATATTTAAATATTTCTATCTATTTAGTTATTGAGCTATCTAATCTTGCTAGCTAGCTAATCTATCTATTATTTTCTGTATCTCAATAGAAAAAGCAAGCAACCCTATGAAAATATGGGAAAACTTGTAAACAGACAATTGCAAAGAAAGAACTGCAAATTGAAGGTAATCAAAACTATAGTTATCAAGAAAATGAAATTCACAAGATGTGACCACTTGTCTTACAAGCCAGAATGGCTTAATTTAAAAGTATACATATATACACTTTTTAATATACAAATATATATATACAATTTTAAAACTGTGTGTATATATATACATATATAAAATATATTTTTTATATAGCGAGAGAAAATTACTTACAAGACACAATTTGAAAAACAACAATAAAAATAATTGAAAACTAAAAATAAACCTATATATTAAAACACTTAAAGTTGGCAGTGAGTAAAGCAACCAAATTATCTCCCTAGTGGGAGAGTAAAATGATTCAAAGACTTGGAAAATTACGTAGTTGTTACTTTTAAATTAAGCATCCATATACCCTAAGGAAGAAATCTCAATCCTAGGTATTTATACAAAATAAATACAAGCATGCATCCAAGAAAAAAAATGCATATACTATGTATGTTCACAGAAGCTTTATGCATTGTAGGTCAAAACTACAAACAACTCAAATGGCCATTATCCAGGGACTAGATAAACAGATCATGGTGTTTCACACTCAGGATATCCTTCAACAATAAAAAGAAACAAACTACAATGCCATAATATCTATAAATCTCAAAAATGTTTTTATGAATGAAAGATACAAAAGAGTACATATGCTCATGATTGTCTTTATACAGATTTATAATGCAGATTTATAATAAATAGTGATGGAAATGATAGAAATCAGGATAGTAGTTGCCTGGGGTTGGGATAGGCCTGGAGGGTTGACTGGGAAACAGCACCCGAGAAACATCTAGGACAGTAAAACTGTTCTACATCATGCTAGATATATATATATACATTTTTCAAAACTCATATAATTTACCCTTAAGCTGTATACATACACTCTTTATAAATTATATCTAGTACAAATATATACATACATGCGATATAAATTATATTTCATACAAATATAATCTATCATTTTTATGATTATATATGTGTACTGCAGAATAATTTCCAAGACACTTCATTCTAAAGGAACAATATTACTCTCCTGAAGAATGGTTCTAGCAATAAAAAGAAATGTGTTTACTCTTTTCTTATACCATCAGTTGATTAAAATAATAGATTTTGGTTTCCTTCATATCAGAAATGGATAACTTATCCATTGAATCATCCAGTTTTCTAGACTTTTATTCTTCACTTTTTACTAAAGAATAGAATTCCTTCTATTCTTAAAAGCATTCTTCTCAAAAATTCCTATCCTAAAATGGGCACTTTAAGCTCTAGACCAGATGTACAGAGGTCTTTCCAAAACAGTTCTACTCTTCTTTTTTTAAACTTTTTTACTGTATAGTATGACATATATACAAAGCAAAGAAATAAAAAAAAGCAATAATTTTCAAAACACTCTTCAACAAGCAGTTACAGGACAGATCCCAGAGTTTGTCATGGGCTACCATAGAGTCCTCTCATATTCTTTCCTTCGAGCTGCTCCAGTAAAAGAAAGCTGGGGGCTTAAATATTTTTTATCATCACAATCGACCTTTTTCTCCTTCTTTTTTGTGAGAAAAAAAAAAAACCATATATACAAAAAAGGTACAAATTTCCAAGCACAGCACCACAATTAGTTGTAGAACATATTTCAGGTTTAACATGGGTTACAATTACACAGTTTTAGGTTTTTACTTCTAGCTGTTCTAAGATACTGGAGACTAAAAGATATCGATTTCATGATTCAGCATTCATATCCATTTGTTAAATCCTATCTCTGCTGTATAATTCCACCATCACCTTTGATCTTTCCATCCCTCTCTTTAGGGGTATTTGGGCTATAACAATTCTAAATTTTTCATATTGGAAGGGTCTGTCACTAATATGGGGTAGGGAAATGGAACTATTTGTATTCTGGAGAGGCTGGGCTAGATTTCAGGACTTATCTAGATCAGGGACCCATCTGGAGGTTGTAGGTTTCTGGAAAGTTACTCTAGTGCATGAATCCCTTGTGGAATCTTATATATTGCCCTAGGAGTTCTTCAGGATTGGCTGGAAAGGTCCTGGTTGGGGTTGGCTATGGGGTTGGGGTTATGATAGGTAGTAATGTCTAACTGAAGCTTGCATAAGAGCAACCTCCAGAGTAGCCGCTCTACTCTGCTTGAGCTCTCTGTGTCACTGATACTTTATAAGTTACACTTCTTTTCCCCGTTTTGGTCAGGATGGAATTGTTGATCCCACAGTGCCAGGTCCGGATTCATTACTGGGAGTCCTCTCCTATGTTGCCTGGATGTCATGTCCCATGTGGTAGGAGGGCAATGATTTCACTTGCAGAGTTGGGCTTAGAGAGACTGAGGTCACATCTGAGTAACAGAAGAGGTCCTCCAGAAGTAACTCTTAGGCACGTCTATAGGTAGTCTAAGCTTCTCCGTTATCTACAAAGCTTCACAAGAGTAAGCCTCATGATCGAGGGCATGTCCTATTGGTTTGGGTATCCCTGAAGTTTGACACAGTATCAAGGGATTCCTGATGGTAAGGTTTAATTGTTCCATATTCTTTCTCCCATCCTTCAGGGGACTTTGCCAATACTTGCTGATTAGCTGCTTAATATACTCTAGGATGTATCCAGGCATTACCACAATCTATACAGGATAAAAGGACCCCTTTGTTATTCTGGGATCCCTGTGTTTCAGTTGTTCCAATGAGCTATACATATAGGTTGAATTAGATTATGCACTACCAAAAATTTCAGTTCCAGATGAAATAAACCTTTCTTCCATTGGTCTCAAAAAGTATGTGTGGTTCTAAAATATAGACACTGTCTCCATTACCTCTATGTTCTGAATTACTTTAACCCCAACCTTATTGGCTTCATTCTCATCTCTAAATATCAGGTTATATATGTAAAACAACCTCTCAAAATCCAGAAATGATAATCACCACTCTGGACTTAATGTTTAAAACCTTACAATCTAGACTCCTATTTTCTTATAAGCATTTTCTAAAGGTGACCATACCATTCTTGTTCTTTTGTTTCTGGCTTATTTTGTCTCACCAAATGTCCCATATGCTCATTCAAATCATTGCATACCTCATGACTTTGATCCTTTTTGCAGCAGCTCAACCTTCCTTCATAAGTATACACCATCGTTCACCAATTTACTTCTGTCAGTGCATCCTTCAGCCACCTGCATTCATCAGGCATCATGTAGAAGGCCCAAAGTCCACAGTCCATGAACATTTTCAATTTTAGATAATTTAATTATTTTCCCAAGAGAAAGAAAACCAGTCAACACACCTTCACCAAACAGGAAATCTAAGCCTTCTCTTAACTCTTGTCCCTCTCCCCATTATTTACCTCTGCTGTTGCTGTGGTAGTGCTGATGGTTTCCTTTTTAACAGCTCATAGCATGCTGTAGTAGTTTTCCACCTGTACCCTGGACTTAAACATTTTTTTGTACAAGAACCGTATCTTTGAATTAATTCTTATGATAACTAATTCCCATTTCTAGTATTAATCAGTGGGATATGTAGGTCTATAAAACCCCTTTCAATCTTCTTCATCTTCAATATGGTGATATTACTTATATACCCACTAGAGAACCACCTTCACTCTTATCTATTTCTTTACATTGGAATTCATTCTCATTAGTTAACGGTTCACCCATCTCTAGTGTCTATGTATCTCTACATCCCCTATATTCTGTAATATAAGCCTCTGATTATGCTGGCTTATAATAATCAGAGCCTGATTTATGCTGATCATAAAACTGGAATCATACAGTATCTATCCTTCTGTGTCTGGCTAATTTCACTTAGCATTATGTCCTTAAGGTTCATCCATCTTGTCATGTGCTTCAGGACATCATTTTGTCTTATTGCTGCATAATATTCCATCGTATGTATATACCACATTTTGTTGATCCATTCATCTGTTGATGGGCATTTGGATTGGTTCCATCTTTCGGTGATTGTGAATAATGCTGTTATTAACATCAGTGTGCAAATGTCTGTTTGTGTCATTGCTTTCAGCTCTTCTGGGTATATACCAAGTAGTGTTCTTGCTGGGTCATAGGGCAACTCGATATGTAGTTTCCTAAGGAACCACCCAACCATCTTCCATAGTGGCTGCACCATTATACATTCCCAGCAGCAGTGCATAAGTTTCCCAGTTTCTCCACACCCTCTCCAATATTTATAGTTTCCTGTCTAATAGCAGCCATTCTTATAGGTGTGAGGTGATAACTCATTGTAGTCTTGATCTGTATTTCCTTTATAGCCAATGAAAATAAGCATCACTTCATGTACTTTTGAGCCATATGTATTTGCTCTTCAGAAAAATTCCTATTCATATCTTTAGCCCATTTTATAATTGGGTTGTTTGTTCTTTTGTTGTTGAGTTGTATGATTTCTTTGTAGGTACAGGAAATCAAACCTTTGTCCAATATGTGATTTCCAAATATTTTCTCCCTTTGGGTTGGCTGCCTCTTCAACTTTTTGACAAAGTCTTTTGAGGTGCATTTGGTCTTGAGGAGTTCCCATTTATCTGTTTTTTTCTTTTGTTGCTTGTGCTTTGGATGTAAAGTTTAGGAAGCTAGTTCCTATTACTAAGTCTTGAAGATGTTTTCCTACATTTTCTTGTAGAAGCTTTATGGTGCTAGTTCTTATATTTAGTTGTTTGATCCACTTTGAGTTAATTTTTGTGTAGGGTGTAAGACAGGGGTCCTCTTTCATTCTCTTCATTACTGATTTCGTTATTCTATGCCCAATTGTTGAAAAGACTATTTTGTCCCAGTTCAGAGGATGTGGGGGCCTTGCCAAAAATAGATTTGGTGCTCTATTTCTGCACTCTTGGTTCAATTCCATTGGTCAATGCTTCTGTCTTTGTGCCAGTACCATGCTGTTTTGACCACTGTGGCTTTATAATACGTTTTAAATTCAGGGAGTGTTAATCCTCCCACTTCACTCTTCTTTTTTAGGATGCTTTTACTAGTCAGGGTCTCTTTCCCATCTATGAATTTGGTAATTAGCTTTTCCAGATCTCCAGAGTAGGTTGTTGGAGTTTTGATTGGTACTGTATTGAATCTGCATATCAGTTTGGGGGAATTGACATCTTAACTTTATTTAGCCTTCCTATCCATGAGCAGGGAATGTATTTCCACCTATGTAGATCTCCTTTGATTTCTTTTAGCAATGTTATGTAGCTTTCTGTGTACAAGTCCTTTATGTCCCTAGTTAAGTTCATTCCTAAGTACTTGATTCTTTTAGTTGCTATTTTGAATAGAATTTTTTCCTTAAATGACTCCTCAGTAAGATCATTGCTTGTGTATAGAAATTTTACTGATTTTTGCACACTAATTTTATATCCTGTCAACTTGCTGAATTTGTTTATTACTCAAGTAACTTTGCTGAAGATTTCTCAGGATCTTCCAAGTATTGTATCATATCATCTGCAAATAATGACAGTCTTGTTTTTCCTTTCCAATTTGGATGCTTTTTATTTCTATCTCCTGCCTGATTGCTCTTGCTAGAACTTCTAGCATAATGTTGAATAATAGTGGTGACAGCATGCATCCTTGTCTTGTTCCTGATCTTAGAGGGAAACAATTCAGTCTCTCTCCATTGTGTATGATGTTGGCTATAAGTTTTTCATATATTTCCTTTATCATATTGAGGTAGTTACCTTTGATTCCTATCTTTTGGAGTGTTTTTATCAGAAAAGGGTGCTGAATTTTGTCAAATGCTTTTTCAGCATCAAACGAAATGATCGGGTGATTTTCCCCTTTCAATTTGTTCATGTGCTGTATTACATTAATTGATTTTCTTGAGTTGAACCATCCTTGCATTCCTGGTATAAACTCCACTTGGTCATGGTGTACAATTCTTTTAATGTATTGTTGAATTTGATTTGCTAATATTTTATTGAGAACTTTGGCATCTATGTTCATTAGAGCAATTGGCCTGTAGTTTTCCCTTCTTATAGCATCTTTACCCAGTTTTGGCATTAAAATGATATTAGCTTCATAAAATGAGTTAGGCAGAGTTCTTTTTTCCTCAATTTTTTGGAAATATTTAAGGAGGATTGGTGTTAGTTCTTTTTGGAGTTTTTACAAAATCCCCCTGTGAAGCTATCTGGCCTTGGGCTTTTCTTTGTAGGAAGATTTTTGATGACTGATTGAATCTCTTTACTTGTGATTGGTTTGTTAAGATCTTCTATTTCTTCCTGATTTAGTGTAGCTTGTTTGAGTGTCTCCCAGAAATTTTCCATTTCATCTAAGTTGTCTAGTTTGTTGGTGTATAGTTATTCATAGTATCCTCTTATGATTTCTTTTATTCCTTCAGGGTTTGTGGTAATGCACCACTTCTCATTTCTGATTTTGTTTATTTGCATCCTATTTTTTTGTGTGTCAGTCTTGGTAGTTGCCCTTCAATACTATTGATTTTTTCAAAGAACCAACTTTTGGCTTTATTGATTCTTTCTGTTGTTCTTGTGTTCTCCCATTCATTTATCTCTGCTTTAATCTTTATTACTTCCCTTCTTCTATTTGCTTTGGGGTTAGTTTGCTGTTCTTCCTATAGTTCCTCCAGGTGTGCTATTAATTCTTTGATTTTTGCTCGATTTTAGGGCAATAAATTTCCCTCTCAGAACAGCCTTTGCCACATACCATAAGTTCTGATAACTTGTATTCTCATTTTCATTCATCTCAAGATAGCTACTCATTACTCTAGCAATTTCTTCTTTGACCACTGGTTGTTTAAGAGTATGTTATTTAATCTCTATATATTTGTGAATGCTCTCATTCTTTGGTGGGTATTGAGATCCAGCTTCATCCTACTGTGATCAGAGAAAGTGCTTTGAATAATTTCAATGTTTTTAAATTTATAAAACCCTGTTCTGTGCCCCAGCATATGATCTATCCTGGAGAATGTCCCATGAGCACTAGACAAGAATGTATATCCTTGTGCTTTGGGGTGCAATGACCTATATTTGTCTGTTAGGTCTAATTCAATTATCAAGTTATCTAACTTCTCTATTTCCTTGTTGATCTTCTGTCTGTTTTTTCTATCTATAGAGGAGAGTGGTTTATTGAAGTCTCCTATTATTACTGTTGAAACATCTATTGCTCCCTTCAGTTTTGCCCATGTCTACTTTATGTACTTTAGATCTCCTTGATTGGGAGTGTAAACATTTATGATTGTTCCATCTTCTTGGTGAATTGACCATTTAATTATATATAGTGTCCTTCTTTGTCTCTAATGATGTCTTTACACTTAAAGTCTATTTTGTCCCATATTGGTATAGTTAATCCTGCTTTCTTTTCTATTTGTATCCTTTCACTTTCAATCTATTTGTATCCTTGTGTCAAAGATGAGTCTCTTGTAAGCAGCATATAGCTCGATTATGTTTCTTAATCCATTCTGCAGATCTGTATCTTCTAGTTGCTAAGCTTAGTCCATTAACATTCAAAGTTCTTACCATAAAGGCATTTGTTGAATCCACCATCTTATCTTTTTAACTTTATTTCTCAGATCTATATATTCTTTTCCCTCTTTCTTCTTGTATTCTTTAAATTACCCTTAGTGGTAGTCTTCAATTCTGTGCCCTCCTCCATTCTTCTCTGTACTGTTTTTTGTTTGTTTGTTTATTTTGTTTTGTTTTTTTTGCATGAGCACCAGTGGGAATCAAACCCCAGTCTCCAGTATGGCAGGCAAGAACTCTGCCTGCTGAGCCACTGTGGCCCATCCTTTGTCTTTTTTTTTCCAGCTGGCAGAATCCCTTTTAGCATTTCTTGTTGGGCCAGTTTCTTGTTGACAAATTGATTCAGGACTTCTCTGTGAAAACTTTAATCCCTCCCTCAGTTTTGAAGGACAATTTGGCCAGGTACAGAATTCTTGGCTGGGAGTCTTTCTCTTTCAGGATCTTGAATATATAATACCACTTCTTCTTGCCTCCAGGGTGCTAGTTGAGTAGTCTGAACTCAGTTTAATTTGGTTTCCCTTGTATGTAGTAGATTGTTTTTCACTTGTCACTTTCAGTCTTTTCTGCTTCTCTTCAGCACTTGACAGACTGATTAGCATGTTTGTTGGTGAAGGTCTATTTGGATTTATACTGTTTGGAATTTGTTGGGCTTCTTTGACTTGTATATTTATGTCCTTTATGAGGGTTGGGAAGTTTTACCCCATTATATCCTCAACTACTCTTCCTAGCCCTTTACTCCTCTCTTCTCTTCTGGGACACCGATGATTCTTATATTTCTGCACGTTGTTTTGTCTATCATTTCTGTGAGATCCAATTCACTTTTTTCTGTCTTTTTTGACATTTGCTGTTTTGAGTCTTTGAAGTCAGTTACCCTGTCCTCTATATCACTTATTCTTTCTTCTGTCTCTTCACATCTGATGTTGTGTGCCTCTAGCAGTTTTTGTTTGGTCCACGGAGTCTTTAATCTCTGTGATATTCACCATTTTTAAATTTATTCTTTCAAATTTGTCTTTATGCTCTTCTATTATCTTCTTGATCTCCTTCATGTCATTTGCTATCCCACTTATTTTATTAAGTAGAGTTGTATGAACATCTTTGATTAGTTCTTCCAACTTCTGTGTCTCCTCTAGTGTTTGTTTGTTTGTTTTTGTGCGTGGGCAGGCAAGAACCCTACCACTGAGTCATCATGGCCTGCTGTCCTCTGGTGTTTTAATTTGATCATTAGGCATGGCTTCTTTCTGCATTATGATATTTTTAGTGATCTTCTGCTGTCTTTGTGGCATGTAAATATCTTGACTGATTTACTTTGGGAGTTGATTTATTTCAGTAGTCTAAGGCCTTCTGCTTGTTGGATGGTTGTACAGCAGGGAGCAGGGCATGATGTGCAGTCAGTGCAGTGATTTGTTTCAGGGCAGGTATAGGCACAGGTTGGGGATGTTACCCTGATGCTTGTTAACGTGTGTGCCCAGTGGCCAGGGAGGATGTAGCTGTGAGGGTGCACTGGTCTAGGGGATGAACCCTGGTGTGTGCTGGTCTAATTTAGAGGGCCCTTTGTGCACAAGCATACAGCTGTGGCAGCAGGTTGGTGTTATGTCTTCCTGGATTGGAGGTAGATATGACCTGGCTGTTGGCTGTGCAGGTCAGCACTTTTTCAGAGCTTGGAAGTATAGCTGAGGGCCATGCAAAACCACTGTTCTAGGACATTGTTGGGGGCCCATGTAATCTAGAAGTACTGTAAACTGATGCATAGAGTTCAGCAGAGGTGGGTTGAGGCTGTGGGACAGTATGGATGGGGAGCAGAGGTGTCCTGCGTATGGAGGTTAGTGCTCACAGCCTTTATGCACTGGCAACAGCCTTCAGGGAACAGGGAGGGGGAGTTAGCACTCTAAAGGTGTGCTCCAGAGATTCAGTTGTCAACTTGGCCAGGTGAAGTTAGATTCAGTTGTCAACTTGACCAGGTGAAGGTGCCTAGTTCTGTTGCTGTGGACATGAGCTAATGGTACGTGAACCTCATCTGTTGCTGATTACATCTGCAGTCAGCTAAGAGGCGTGCCTGCAGCAATGAATGATGTTTGATTTAATTTGCTGGTGCTTAAACGAGAGAGTTCAATGTAGCACAGCCCAAACAGCTCAGCATACTTCATCTCAGCACTCGTAGCTCAGCCCAGGCCCTTAGAGATGCAGAAAGAAATAACTCCAGGGAAAGTTGTTGGAACCCAGAGGCCTGGAGAGAAGGACAGCAGAGATCACCCTGTGCCTTTCCACATAAGAAAGAATCTCAGTTGAAAGTTAGCTGCCTTTCCTCTGAAGAACTAATGAAATAAATCCCCTTTTATTAAAAGCCAATCCATCTCTGGCAGCTAGCAAACTAGAACAGGAGGTGTGCAGGAGAGATGGGTTAGGCTGCACTTGGGGTAGGGGACAGGTACATGTACTGGGGGCTGGTGGGGTGGGGGTTCCTGGAGTGCAGGGAATGGGAGTGGGTGATGGGGTTCAGGTGCATGGGGTGTGGGGTGAGTCACTGTTCACAGGGCTGCACTGGTGTGGGTAGCGTGTCTAAGGAACATAGCGTGGCTTACTTCCTAGTCCCTGGCTTCCAGCCGTGCACTCCTGCAGGCTCCACTGCTCTGCCACTTCGTGCCTCCATGCCAGCTCCAGCTTTCTGCCTCTCAGTTCCTTGGCCTCTGCAACAAGGGCTGCCTTATGTGATGCAGTAGGCTCTCCCAGGTCAGCTGCACTCCTGAATCGCTGCCTCAGTCACCCTCCTGTCCCTTCTCTAACTTTTCCATGGAATAGTGGTGATCTCGAGCTACTGTATTTGGCCATCTTTCTGGAAGTTCCATCTAGTCTTTATTTTATTGCATGCATTCATTTTACTACTATATTTCCTCAAGAACTTCCTTTGGAATCTATGCATCGAAGGTACACTTATTGAGTTATTTTTGAGGCCAGTGTTGATAATAAATCTAAAGCTATTCCTTTTAAAGTCACCTGTGTTTTTTCTACCACATCCCAACATTTGAATAACTTTTTTATAGTCTTACTTAATATCTGTCTTCAAAAAATTTACCAAATTGTGTCTGGGTGTGGGTTTTGACAATATATCCTATATGGCACTCAGCAGGCTCTTTAATCCAAAGATGTATGCCTTTCTTTAGCATGGGTAATATTCTCTCATTCTCTCATATCCAAATCCATCTCCATCTTTGTTTTTCTATTGATGATTTTGCTCTCTTCATTTATTCTCACCTGAAACCCTTATAGTCATATGTCACTTAAAAGTCCTCATATGTCACTGTTCTAGTTTGCTAGCTGCCAGAATGCAATATACCAGAAACGGAACAGCTTTTAAAAGGGGGAATTTAATGAGTTGCTAGTTTACAGTTCTAAATCTGAGAAAATGTCCTAATTACAAGTCTATAGAAATGTCTAATCAAAGGCATCCAGGGAAAGATACCTTGGTTCAAGAAGACCGATGAAGTTCAGGGTCTCTCTCTCAAGTGAGAAGGCACATGGTGAACACAGTCAGGGCTTCTCTCTCAGCTGGAAGGGCACATGGAAAACATGGCGTCATCTGCTAGCTTTGTCTCCTGGCTTCCTGTTTCATGAAGCTCCCTGGGAGTCGTTTTCCTTCTTCATCTCCAAAGGTCACTGGCTGGTGGACTCTGCTTCTTCTCGTGGCTATGTTGTTCTGCTCTCTCTGAATCTCTTATTCTCCAATATATTTCCTCTTTTATAGGACTCCAATAAACCAATCAAGACCCACCCAAATGGGTGGAGACATGTCGTCCCCTAATCCAGTTTAACAACCATTCTTGACTAAATCACATCATCTGGGGAGATGATCTCATTACAGTTTCAAACATACAGTATTGAATAGAGATTATTCTACCTTTATGAAATGGGATTTATATTAAAACATGGCTTTTCTTAGGGGGCATACTTCCTTTCAAACCAGCACAGTCACTAAGAGTCCTCTGCTATTATCCTGTTTTGCTACCGGGTTTTTACCAGAAAGTAAATGGTGACTGATGATCTGAGTGGGATTGGTATGTTTGCCATGCTGCCTGCATTATAGGTTTTGTTTTAACTTCAGTCTGCAGCAAATTGTCAATCTCTGTAGAGACCAACAAAAAGTTATAATGATGGGAGCCACACCCCATAAGGCAAGATGGTCAATAGAAAGGACTCCATGGAACTTCAAATTTGTCTTATTCTTGCCTAGTTCTCTTGATTCGGGAGAGATGGACAATGAGAGATATTTCTGGAGATAAACTTTCAATTACTTCATTCCTACTCTCAAGCTCCTTACCCAACTTCTCTCCTGTCCCCTGCTCTGATTTCTATCGGGAAGATCAGCTCCACATTATCCTGCAGTCTCCTCCTGTTCACGAGGTAAGCAGGAGTTTTCTCTAGTCTGTGTGTCTGTCCACATTTCTAGTATTTTTTCACTTGTAAAAAATTCCTGAAATCTATTAATCCCATATGATTCACCACTGTAAGGAAAGAAATTTATGTGCTCTGTCCACAGTCTTAAAGATAAAAAGACTGCAGGATATAAAAAGCTGTGTAATCTCACTTACAACCATCAGAGTTCATGTGACTACAGTAATTGCACAATTATAAATGGGAAAAAATTTTTCTTTTTAACAAAATCACATCAAAACTTATTTAAATTATGCTTTATTTCACTTTTATAAGCCAATTTTCTTAGCTTCTAATGTAGATAGAAAGAGCAATACTTCATATGGAAGTTGATATGATTCGATTAAATGAGGCACGTAAAGAAATTTACGATGCATCCTGGCATTTATTAGGCTGTCAACAAATTTAAGGCATAAATGTTATTACCCATTACCTCTCTCATCCCTTTGCAAAACGCTGGATGCAACACACTTTGAAATGAACAATTATTGGCCTATTCCTCTATGGCTTCGTACCCCAATTTATGTACATGGACAGTTTTTCACACAGTCATCATATTTCTATTTCCAATCAAAATTCTTACTTGACACAAAACACGCACTTTAAGGATATTCTCAATATAGGTGGAACTCACTATACTGAAATATTTAGTGGCTTTATCATTTACTTAGTTTGCTATTTCTGGCTTGTTAGTAAATTTCAGAATTTTAAGTACAAGATATTAGTATATAACATTGAATTCTCCACGTATATACCATTTGTCCCATCCTAAATGCTTCCCCAAATCCCTGCTACATAACAGGAATACCTTCCTATGCCTTGTGCAATATAATGAGAATAATTTTGTCAATGCTGATTGATTCCCAATTGACAGTAGTACTTAAACTATAATTGAAAATATTCTCCATACTACAATTTGTTTGATTTGCTTGTTCCTAAGCATAACTTATGAGTTAATTCTTTGCTCTACTGTGCTCTGAAGTATAATCAAGAGGCGAATCTGTTGCCAGGAGCTATAACAAATAGAAGGGATTAAATCAATGTTAAATGGCAAGGACTGTGCTTGGTTTTGTGACTGGAATGACCTGAATGTCTTAAATGCAAGTGTTTCTACTCCATGTTTTCATAACCTAAACAGATGAGCTCCCTAAGCTGCTGCCATCTGAGAACTTATACATTGCTTAAAGTAGAAAATACCCCAGAAATTTTCTGATGGGACTACATTTTTCAATATATATATTTTTTTAAAGAAAATGTTGAAAATCAAAGTAAAATCATCCATAATCTGTCATTGAAGCAGGTATAAACTTCCAATGTATAAATTGAAAAGGAGACGAGACTTAGGAATTCAACACAGCATTCTTGCCTATAGCTAATTAGAAACAGGAATAGATAAAAAGGTTCAACTTAAAATAGATAAAAATTCATATATCACCTAGCCTAGAACATAAAAAATGTGTAGGACCTTCATAAAAAAATTAATGACTAAATATTATTGACAGATTTAAAGAAAAATCATACTGAATAGAGTCTTCTTTCTAGCATAGAATCACAAAAAATTTAAGTAGTAACAATGATAATGGGAACCCATGTTTTGTTTTCATTTCATTAACACATGTTCTAATATTTTACTTTTTAAGTGTGATAGAAAGTTTTTAGTATGAGAAACACTTTTAATAACATTGAGGAACATATGCTAGTTTTTTTTTTCTTTTTAAAAAATATTTGGTGATATTCTGATCAGTTTGGTTTTATTTTCAGAATAGTAAGGCAGTTTGTATTATAGTTTCCAGGTAAGAATATTTTTCCTGAAGCAATGCCACATGATTTTCAGGGCTGCCTTTGGGTGGAGTGTTTTCTGTCCTATTAATGATAGTCACAGATTTGCGATGTACTCAGTTCATTTCCTTAGTGTGTCTGAAGAAACATGTTATATTCTGCATATGACTAAGTTTTGAGAAGCATGCCAGATTTCCACCAATTTTCTTGCTCTTTTCCTCTGCTAAGAGAATGGATGTCCCAGAGGTCTGCTTCTTGAGCCTGTGTTCCTGAAAAAGTAGACTTAGAGAGCAGACTCACAATAGCAGACCTGCTGACACATAACAGAAGCAGAATATAGCGGTTTGTTGTTGTAAACTCCTAAGATTTGGTGGATAGCTACCTTAGCAGCAGACTTGAAAAAAATACAGACCTGAATTTTAATGTTATCCTCCTACCATCTATGAACATGAGCATAAGTTTGCATCTTATCTGAACAAAGGTCAACACACCATTTTCTAAATCAAACCATATTCACTTTCTACCGTTACATGATAATTTGGCATGATATAATAGTCTTGTAATTCAACACAGTTAACTATAATTTACTAATACTCTATTTTATTTAGGATCATCCCCTTTCTATAGATGTTGAGTCTGGATCTATTATTTTCTTTTTGCTATCAATACTAATGTTGAAAATTGATTGGTAGGCTTTCCATATTTTTCTAGGTTACTAAGGAAATTTATATACTGTCAGTCATCTAATAATTAAACTGTGAAAGTGGCTCCTTGAAAATAATCTTGGCCTTCATTAAATTTATTAATTTTTCTTAAATTTCTTGCAATTCATAAGTTGAAGTGGTAAGTCATTTTGCAAACTTTTCGAGTGAAACTTTCTAATTTTGTGCGAATTATTCTCATAAAATTGGAACTTTTTGGTCATTTTATAATGCAAAATAGTTTACCTCTCATTGGGATGCTCCTCTGTAGGTCGTTGGCATTTATCTTTCTCTGCTCTATTTCCTTCAGCTGCTTCTTATAGTACAAAAACAAGTTATCTGCTATCTGCAATTGTCCTTTCTTCTATTCTTCTTGACTTTTTTTTTGAGGGATATTTATTTCTTTCGTTCATTTTCTATGATTTTATTAGTTTTTTAGGTGGAAGAGAAAAGGTAAATACAGGTATTCAACTTGTCTCCTTTACCAGAATTTCCTTCATATATACATATATGCAATATATATATATTGTATGCTGTATGGCAGGGTCATATTTCGTTCTTTTTCCGTGAAGTATCCCATCATTGCAGCACCATTTGTTGAATTTTTGTTTTTTTTTTGTTTTTTTGTTTTTGTTTGTTTTCTTGTTTTGGGGAAGTGCATGGGTGGAGAAAAGAACCTGGGTCTCCTGTATAGCAGGTGAGAGTTTTACCATTGAACTACCCTTGCACCCCCTGTTTCATATATTCTTAATCCTATCTTTCAAGACCCAGCTCAAATGGCACATTTTTTGAGCTTGATCACCAGAAATTTCAAAGCAGCATCAATTTCTCCTTTCTCTGTGCTTACCTAGCACTTGTGCATCATGCAAATATAGCAAGCATTATATAATATTTCAGCTAAATTTGGGCCTATCTTATTTTCTATATTGTGTTTTACTTAGCAGCATATTGTTCATTATAGAACACCATCTGACATACAGTATGTGCTCAGTCAGACTTGCTGAGTTTAATGGAAATTTGAGAATTTAACATATATCGTATTCATTCTCTTTAAATTATTAGGTAGAGGTTGGCTCCATTTGAAACTCAGATGAGGAGAAGGAATTAGAGAAACTTTGACAAATTTCCAGGACATAGTATTTCTTTTTTCCTTTCATGGAAGTGGAAATTTAAATTTTTATTTGAGGGAAGTATTTCCCTTCTAAATGTCATCTATCATAATAACAAGGGTAAGAAAAATAACAGGTAGTTCTGCCTATTTATAAAAATAATGGAGAACTTACACTTCTGAGACAATAATTTAAACATGAAAGTAAGAGGAGACTCAGAAGATGCCAGTCAGGAGCCAGAGACATTTCAAGATATTCCCACTATGATAAAGGTGGGATGTATGAATTGACCTTGGGGACAAGACTCCAAATTCACTCAGAAAGGAATACTATGACAGACCTTATTCCATGTGCATTTAGAGAAGTCATAAATATTATGCAGTTTAATTTTATTATTTTCCCCTTTCCATGTAGTTATTCCCATGTGGTACCCTTACATCTTGTATAATGCTTTGTCAAATGTAACTTTAATTTAAGAATGAAAGAAGGTCCCAAGTACAAACAAGATCAAGGGGAACAGGAACAGTGGCAGAATTCTAGAGACGCTGATTATATCATTCATTCAGTCAGCCCATCAGTAATTATTTATCAAGAACCTACTATGAGCCAGGCACAGGGGTAGGGCCTTGGAGATAGAGCATTGCACCAGACAGACATAATTCCTACTTATGATCCACTATGAGAGGTAGATATTAGACAGAAGGTTTAATACCTAATTTATTTTTTCCAATTTTGAAAGTTTTTTTCCACTGTTTGAGCTCATAAGCCAGTATACTGCTGCTATTGTGAATTCTATGACTTTACTTATGAAAGACAAAGGCAACATAAATTGTGTCATAGAAGTCATAAAATAAGGAATTGAATTTTATAATAAGGTATCTTGCCAAACTCCCGTACCCACAGATTTATGTTCCACTTACAATAAACACCTATCAGTAAAACTAATCATTTTACTTCCTTTTGGGATCAGCATTTACATTGAAATTAATCACCATGATGGGGATGGCAAACACCTGCTGCCAGCACACTCTGACCTGTCAGTTACCCACTGTCCCCTGTGCAAGCTCCAGAGCTGCCTCGGTGCCAGCCCTGCACAGCTTAGAGGGCTGCTGACCAACACTTATAACTGATGCATGGCAAATATTTAAATCTAGCATCTTGAAATGAATCAGAGGAGAAAATTTAAAAGATGAACTCTTGAAAAGATAGAGTGAGGATTTTCCCAGGAGATTTATAAGAGGAAGAGAGAGAGAGAGAGAGAAACAGAAGGAGAGAGAAAGAATGAATGAGTAATATTAAAAACAACTATAAATAATCTAGAATATAAGGAAACCATTGCAAACCAAAATGAGGGGAAAAGACAACTTTTTAGCATTTTCTTTGTGTGAAACTATGAATATGAAACTCTAACAGTATTAGTTTATTAACAATGACCTAATATCCTCCCTATGACTGTCCCTCTACTCTATGGATATGTATACAGGCAATTGAATTAAACTATTCATTTTTATGTTTCTAAGTTTAAACTCTGAAAACGTATTTTCCTTTTGAACTGCAGGCTTACCACTGTCTGACTCATTACCACGTTCAAACTTCAAGTTCTTCACAACTTAATTAAAATGAAAACAGCAAGGAAATTTCTATAGCTCCATGAAATTACTGATTCAACACCTGGTATTTTACCATATGTAACAGAGACTAAAAATGGAGATAATCCAGAGAGACAGAATGACTCAGGATTGTACCTTTCACTTTTATGTCAATAGTTAAAATCCAGAACAAGGCTACAGTCACTAAAATTGCTCCTATCTAAATATTGGATAGAAGCATATAAAAAAAGAAGACAGGAGATTTCTCAAAGTTTAACAATTTTGTTGACTAGTGTTTTAGTATGTTAAAGCTGTTGGATTGCAATATACCAGAAGTGGATTGGCATTTATAAAGGGGATTTATTAAGTTTCAAGTTTACAGGTCTAAGGCAAGAAAAATGCCCAAACTAAAGTGTCTAGAGAAAGATACCTCAACTCTGAAGAAAGGCCAAATGGCATCCAGGTTTCTTCTGTCACATGGGAAGGCACGTGACCAGCATCTGCTGGTCCTTTCTCTACTTCTCTGGGGCAACTCTAGATTTCTTCTCTGAGCTTCCTTGGCTCTCTTCAGGTGGTGGCTTGCTTAGCCTCTCCCAGAAAGGCACAGGGTGAAGTCTGCTGGGCTCTGATTCCTGTCTAGTTTCTGTTGGTTTTCTTAGCTCCTGGCATCTCCTGGGACTTCTGCATTTCCAAACGTCTGTATTACCGTCTGCTCTGACCTGTCTCTCTCTCCATGGGTTATTTTAAAGGACTCCAATAAACTAGTCAAGACCCATCTTGAATGGGCGGAGTCACATCCCCATCTAATCGAAAGCTCACACCCACAACTGGGTGGGCCACATCTCTAAGGAGCTAATCAAAAGATCACACCCACAATTGGGGCATCACATCTCCATGGAAACAACGTAATCCAAGCTTCCACCCTACAATATTGAATCAGTAATAGAGAAACATAGCTTTTCTAGGGCAGATAACCATTTCAAACCAGCACAAGTAAAATTCCCAAGATGGTAGCCAGAAGACTGATCAGTAATTTTGAAGATGTAGAGGAGTTTGACAGTAGACTTCCTCTTGGTTCTATCTGAAGGAATTCAGAGGGCTCCATAATTCTGTGTTTTCATTTTTAACACTAATAAATGAATTTTATTTTACCTGATTAAAATTATTGTTTATTTTTAAAAGAAAATTATTTTAGAATCTCCTTTGGTTACAATTCAATTGATAAAATTGAAGATAACTTCAATGGATGGTAATAGATTAAAAAATGCATTTATTAAATAGATTGCAGATAAAGTTCAATGAGTAGTAATGAACTGCACTGCCCATAAACAATAAAACTTAGATAACTGTGGAGAAACAAGATGTTTGGCTTCCTCCATTTATGTCAGTATATTTGTCCATTATGTACAGTTTGAAATATTTTTATCAATGGGAAATCTATTATTACCTGAGATTAAATATAAAATTCAGAGCTCTTCTCTTCCCTTTATATTGATAGACAAAACATAAATCCATAAAACCAGTGGTATTCAATATGAAAGGGTATGGGATAAGTTGAGGGTAAAAGGATTTTCCTAGTCATATATTACTTAGATTTTCTAACTTATACATGACATTTTTTTTTCATTTCTTTTCCACAAAAATGACAGCAGGGGTTATCTAAATGGGAGCTCATGGCACACTCCTTGTGGTTGTTGCTTCAAGCCAACAATAAATGTATAAAGACACACATATACATTATATAATACAGTAAGCATAAATGAATAAATGCAGATTTCTACTCATATTTCCTGCCCAGTCCCTTAGTGATTCAGCATCCCAGAATTGGTCTTGATAATCTGCATTTTTAATAAGCACCAATAGAGAATGTTATAAACATAAGAATTAAACAAATTCATCTCTATTCTCTGATGAGAAAATTAGGTGATTTGTTAGATTCCCAAAATCATATTATATACATATATATACACACACACACATATGTATGTGCATATGCTGTATACACACATACACAGCTAGTTAGAGGCAGAGTTATTTGTTCTGACTCCTGTCTATTGCTATGTGGGTTTTCATTTGTTTGTTTGCTTACCACACAGGTTGTATGATTCTGTTTCTAAGGTTCTTCTGGTTGAAACCTGTTCTGGCAGGCATAAGCAACATAAACTTATTGGAAGTCTCCCTGCATAAGTGGAGATAAGAAAAAAAGAGGAACATGCAAGACTTGGCCAAGTCACAGTCCAGAGTAGCCCTGAGACTTCAGTCAATAGCGTACATAGCAATTATGTCTAAGGTGCCAATTTATTTCTAGGGTCTTAAGTCCCATGGGTCTGAATATCTGTATCTCTGTTCAACTTTCAAATTTCTGGAAAAGAAAATCTTATTTGCCTAAATTGGACCAGATTATATAACCCAGATTGAAAACCATAGGCAAATGAGCATAGGTATGGCCCCACAGCACAAACCATGTATAATGAGACCTTCCCCAGATAGGGGGGATCATTTTAAATGGTTAAACTAGGGATATACTAGGATACGAATGCTGTTGGCAGGATTTGGGACATAGAAGGACAGTTTAGACAGAATGTACCACCTTAGGTGACAATAAAGGCAGAACCAAGAGTAGTTTAAGTAAAAAAGAAAAAAAAATCTTTAGGGAGCTGATATGATATAGATGAACAGAGAGAATAAAATCCAAAATTCGTTGGGCAAAATGAAAGAGTAGGAATGAAGCCAAAAATGAGTAACAAATCCAAGGTTCAAGATCTGGTTAGAACTAGAATGCAAAGGCAGTGAGACAAAATCCAACTGTAGAGGACATTCATAACTGCCATAAATGGGGTGAAAATATCTTTGGTTTGCATTTGTTGAACTTAACTGCCCTAGTTCCTGAATAGATCAGGCTCATTTAATGTGTTTACAGAACAAGATTCTTAACAACGTGGATTGTAAGAGTAAGAAAACTGGTATCTGCCATGATTATGACAGACTTCTTATTTCATCGAATATCCATGGTGTATATAAACAATTTCTCTCTCTCAACCTAACTTCCTGCTAAAGTATCAGGTTATTATTTTCCTAAATGTCTCATGGCACTGTTGGTTTTCTAAATTTAAAGTATTTTCTCCAAAAATGCTCCTTCTTCCTTCTCAATTCATAGTTCTGGTAATAGCATCATGTTCCTTGTCAATTAGATTCGAATTTAACTGGTCAGTGATATCACACATCAATTATACAGTGATTGGATTATAAATACTTTCACATGCAAGTTCAACTTATCAACTTCCTACATAGATAAACTGGGACTTTCCTTTCCAGTCCATCCCCATAATTCAGTCAGGTAAAATCTAAATGCACGCCCTTGCTTTTAGACTTTACCTTGATTAATAAGCCTTGTAGCAATAATCAAGTTCTCAGGATGGTTAATATTTCATCCAGTCCGTTGCCCAGCTCATTTATTCTCTGACTGTTATGTATGCCTTCAAACTCTCATTTTATATTCTAAGGAGTCTCCGTATTTATTGCTGGACGACCAGGCCAAGTGTTCACGCTCTCTCTCTCTCTGTCTCTCTCTCCCCTCTTCTCTCCTCTCCTCTTCTCTTCTCTCTCTCCTTCTCTCTCTCTTTCTATAATTATACTGGGCAGTGTGCTCTCAAAGAATATTTGACAAAGTAAACCTACTTAAATGCATTTTCCCATCAGTATAGACACTAATTCTTCCCAAAAGATCCAAGTTCTGATAAATTATAACTATGGGAGGCAACGAGACTTTTTTTTAACTTCTTTCTTAGGGTTCGGGTCTAAACACCAAGAGGCATGGAATTATAGAATGGGGATGATTTTCAAAGATTATCTAGCTCTCATTTTGTAAATGAGAAATCAATACCAGAGCAGACGTATGATTTACCCAAGGACAGTCAACCACTTTGTGCTAGACCTGAAATGTCCACAGATTTCTTGTGTATGATTTCTTTAGTATTATTATTGTTTTATATTATTAGAGAAGTTGTAGGTTTAAAGAAAAATCATTGAAAAAAGTATAGCATTACCAGATACCCAATCCTTATTTTTTGATACTATGTTTTAGTGTGGTACCTTCATTGCGATTTATGAAAGAGTATTAAAATACTATAAACTACTGACCATAATCTACATTAGGTGTATTTTCCTATATACTACTTTGTTATTAACAACTTGTATTCATGTCATGCATTTGTAATAATTCATAAAAGAACACTTTTATAACTGTACTACTAACTATATATTCCATCATTTGCATTAGGGCTTACCATGCTATAGTCATATGTTTACCTTCTCATTTTTATTCTAGAAATATATACAACCTAAGTTCCCTCTTTTAACCACATTCACATATGTAATTTAGTGTTGTTAATTACCCTCACAATAATGGGCTACCATCACCACTATCCATTTCCAAACCTTTAAAATCATCTTAAATAGAAATTTTGTGCAAATTAAGCATCAACTCCCCATTCCTTATCCCTAATCTATTCCCTCGTAACCCATGTCCCAGATTCTAACTCTTAAGAGCTTGCTTATTATAATTAGTGCGTGTAAGTGAGAACATATTATATTTGTCCTTTTGTGCCTGGCTTATTTCATTCAACATAATGTCCTCAAGTTTCATCAATACTGTTGCATGCATCAGGACTTCATTCTTCTTATGGGTGAATAATACTCCATTGTATGCATATGCCGCATTTTCTTTATCCATTTGTTGGTTGATGGACACTTGGGTTGTTTCCATCTTTTTCATTTGTGAATAATACTGCTATGAACTTGGGTGTGCAGGTATCTCCTTTAGTCCCTGTTATCAATTTTTGTGTGTATGCACATAATAGCTGTATTACCAGATCATATTATAATTCTATATTTGGCTTCCTGAGGAACTATCAAAGTATCTTCTAGAGTAGCTACACAATTTTACATTCCCACCAGCAATAAATGATTGTTCATATTTCTCCATATCCTGTCCAACACTTGCAGTTTTCTGTTTTTTTAGCAGTAGTTATTCTAGTGGGAGTGAAATATTTCATTTTGATTTTGATACGCATTTTCTTAGTAGCTAGTGATATTAAACACCTTTCCATGTGCTTTTTAGTCATTCATATATCCTCTTTGGGGATACATTTATTCAAGTCTTTTGCCTGGGTTGTTTGATTTTTATTGTTGATTGTAGGATTTCTTTATATATTCTGAATGTTAAACCATTACTGGATACATGGTTTCAAATATTTTCTCCCGTTGAATAGGTTTTCTATTTACTTTCATGACAAAAACCTTTGATGAGCAAAAGCTTTTAATTTTGAGGGCATCCCATTTATTTTTTTTTCATTGTTTATGCTTTCATGTAAAGTTTAAGAAACTATTGGCTAGTGAAAGATACTAAAAATGCTTCCCTGCATTTTCTCCTAGTTTTATATCTCTTCTTTTCGTATTTAGGCCTTCAATTCATTTTGAGTTAATTTTTTAAAAGGTGTGAGATAAGGGTCATCGTTCATTCTTTTACATAAAGAAATCCAATTCTACCAGCAGCAATTATTGAAGAGACTATTCTTTCCCAAATGAGTGGATTCAGCAACCTTGTCAAGACTCAATTGGCCATAGATATGAAGGTCTATTTCTAAATTCTCAATTCAATTCCATTTGTCAATATTTCTATCCTTGTACCAGTACCATGCAGTTTTGACAATTATAGCTTTATAATGTGCTTAAAATCAGGAAGTGTGAGTATTACAGCTTCGTTTTTCTTTTGAAAGATGGTTTGGATATTTGAGGCCTCTCACCTTTCCAAATAAATTCAATAATTGGTTGTACCACTTCTGGAGAGTAGGATTTTGAAATTTTGATTGTGGTGCTTTGAGTCTATAAATTGTTTTGGGTAGAATTGACACCTGAATGATATTTACTTTTCCAATCAATGCACACAAATATCTTCCCATTTACTTAGTCTTCTTTGATTTATTTAGCAATGTTTTGTAATTCTTTTCTGTTCAGGTCCTTTACATTCTCGGTTAAAATTTATTCCTAGATATTTGATTCTTTTAGTTGCTATTGAAAATGGAGGTTTTTCTTTATTTCCTCCTCAGATTGCTCATTACTAGTATATAAAATCAGTAGTTATTTTGTATGTTGGTCTTCTACCCAGCCACTGCTGAATTTTTTTACCAGCTCTTGTAGCTTTGTTGTATATTTTTCAGGACTTGATGTATATAAAATCGTGTCATGAGCAAATAGTGAAAGTTTTACTTCCTCCTTTATAATTTGGATATCTTTTATTTATTTCCGTTCTCAACTGATCTGGCTAGAACTTCCAGCAAAATGTTGAATAACAGTAGGGACAGTGGGCATCCTTGCCTTGTTCCAAGACTTAATGAGAAAGCTCAGTCCCTCCCCATTAAGTAGGATGCTAGTTGTGGCTTTTTCATATATGCCCTTTATCATGTTGAAAAAGTTTCCTTCTGTTCCTATCTTTTGAATTGTTTTCATCAAGAAATGATGCTCGACTTGGTCAAATGCCTTTTCTGCATCAACTGAGTTGATCATATATTTTTCCCTCCATTTTGTTAATGTGCTACAGTACATGAATTGTCTTCTGTTGAATCACCCTTGCATACCTAGTATAAAACCTACTTTATCATGGTATATGATTATTTATATATGCAGTAGAATTCAATTTGTAATTGTTTTGTTGAGTACTTTTACATCTATATTCATAAGAGTAATTGGTCTATAATTTTCTTTTTTGTAGTATCTTTATCTGGTTTTGATATTAAGATGATGTTGGCCATGTCAAATGAGTTAGGTGGTGTTTCTGCCTGTTCAATTTTTTTGAAGTGTTTGACTGGGATTGGTTTTATTTTGTTATTTTTTTATTGTTTATTATAATGTACATACAAAGCAAAGAAAGAGAAAAGCAATAGTTTTCAAAGCTCTCTTCAACAAGTACTTACAGGACAGATCCCAGAGTTTGTCTTGGGCTACCATACCATGATCTCAGATTTTTTTCTTCTAGCTGCTCCACATACTCTTAACATATTCTAGGATGTATCCAGGCATTATATTAAACTATAGAGGATTAAAGGCCCTCATTCTTACTCTGAGTTCTCTGTGTTTCAATTGTTTAGATAAAGCTATCCAGACCGGTTGAATTATGTGCTACAAAAAATTTAGGTACTGGAAAAAATAAACCTTTCTTCCCTTGGTCTCAAAGAGTCAATAAGGTTCTAAAATATAGACAATGTCTTCCTTACTCCTGTGTTCTGAATAACCTCAGTCCTGAACTCATTGGCTTTGTTCTTATCTCTAAATACCAGGTTATACATATATAAAAGAGCCTCTCAAAATCCAGAAATAATAATTACCACTCCGGACTAAATGTGACTACTCTAAGAGCTTACAATCTAGGCCTCTGTTTTCTTATAAGCATTTTCTAAATGAGCTCATACAATATTTGCTCTTTTGTTCCTGGCTTATTTTGCCTCACAAAATGTCCCACAGATTCATTCACAACGTTGCATGCCTCACAACTTCATTGCTTTTTGTAGCAGCACAATATTTGATCATATGTATACACCATTGTTCACCAATCTACGTCTCAGTCAGTGCATCTTTCAGCCACCTGCACTCATTAAGCGTCATGTATAATGCCCAAAGTCCACAGTTCATCAATGCTCTCGACTTTAAATAATTTCATTGTTAACAGGAGAAAGATAACCAATAAACACATCCTCACCAAATAGGAAATCTAATCCTCCCCTTAACTCTTGTCCCTCCCCCCATTATTTACCCTTGGTATTGCTGTGGTACTGCTCATGTCTTCCTGTTAAACATAGCCTATAGCATGCAATAGCAGAGTTTCCCCATACTCTACTTAAACACTCTTTGTACAAGAATCCTACCTTTGCAGTAGTTCATGCAAGAACTTATTTATATTTGTAGTGTTAATCAGTGGGACACATAGCTCTGTACAACCCTTTTCAATCATGTTCACCTTTAATATGGTAATATTACTTATAGACCCACTAGTGAACTGCCTTCACTTCTATCTATTACCTTACATTTGAGTTCAACCTCATTAGCTAACTGTTCACTGTTGAGTGTTTTGTTTTTTTTTTGATGATTAATTCAATCACTTTGGTTGTAATTTATCTGTTGAGATCTTTATTTATTTTAGTTGGTGAAGGTTGTTCATGTGTTTTTAAGAATTTATTCATTTAATCTTGTTCATTTGCTTAATTTGTTTATGATCCTTTTTATTTCTATGGTATCATTAGTAATGTCCCCCTTCTAATTCTTTATTTTTTGTTTGAATCTTCTCTTTTTTCCAGCCTTACTAAGGATTTCTCAATTTTGTTAATCTTTTCAAAGAACTAACTTTGGTTTTGTTAATTCTTTGTTGTCATTGTGGTTGTTGCTGTTGTTGTTGTTTTGGATTCTCAATTTCATTTATTTCTACTCCAATCTTGGTTATTTTTTTCCTTCTGCTTGCTTTGTGTTTAGTTTGATATTTTTCTAGTCCCTCCAGGTATGTATTTAGGTCTTAGATTTTAGCATTGTCTTCGTTTTTAGTGTAAGCATTTGGGGCTATAAATTTCCCTCCTAGTATTGCGTTTGCTTTATCCCATACATTTTGATACTTTAGGCTCTTGCATTTTCATTCATCTCAAGGTGTTTACTTATTCCCCTTATAATTTCTTCTTTGACCCACTGACTGTTTAAGAATGTGCTATTTAAATTTGTGAATTTTCCAGTTTTCCATCTGTTATTGATTTCCAACTTCACTCCATAATGGTCAGATAAAGTCCTTTGCATAATTTCAATCTTTTAAAATTTACTGAGACTTGTTTGTGACCCAATGTTCTGTCTGTCCCAGGAATGATCCGTGTGCACTTGAGAAGTATGTATACCCTGCTGTTTTGTGCACAGTGTTCTCTATATGTCAGCTAGGTCTAGTTCATTTCTCATATTATTTAAGATCTCTTGTTTCCCTACTGATGATCTTCTGTCTAGCTGTTCTATCTGAATAGATTGGTGAAAACATGTCTCCAACTGGTATTGTAGAGACATCTATTTCCCTTTAGTTATGCTACTATTTGCCTCATGTAATTTGAGGAGTCATGGTTAGGTGAATAAATACTTATGATTGTTTTTGTATTTGTGTGTGTGGATTGCCCTTTTTATTAATATATATTAATTTATACTTTAAATATATTTAAAGTATTGCCTTTTTTGCACAATTGTTTTACCTCCAGGAGAAAACTTCCTTTCCTCTGTTCTTTCTCTGGGAATCTTGATTTGTTCCATTTTTCAGTGTGTGCAGAATATTCTACCCTCTTTGTCTCTAATAACAGCTTTGGCTTAAAGTCTGTCTTTTTCCAATGTCATTATAACTACCCCAGCTCTTTTTTTGGTTACTATTTGCAAGGAATATCTTTTTTTTAACCTTTGACTTTCAACATATTTATGTATCTGATTCTAAGGTGAGTGCCTTGTAAATAGCATGTAGTTTATCATACTTTTTTTTATCCATTATGCCAATCTATGTCTTTTGATTGGGGAGTTTAATACATTAATATTCAGTGTTATTAGTGTAAAGGAAGTACTTACTTCAGCCATTCTGTCCTTTGGTTCTTATATGTCAAACCATTTGTCTCTGGTTTCCTTTACTGCAACCTCTTTTTTGGTATAGCTGATTTTCTTGATGTATCTAACTGATCCCTTTCTCATTTTAGTTTCTGTATATTTTTTAAAATACTTTCTTTGTGTTAGCTTTAGTTACACAACTTACATCTATAACTACTAATTTGAAAGAATACAAACTTAGCTTCAATAACCTACACTTATTTGCTCCCATATCCCTCCTTTTTCCTCTTTATGTCATTTTTGTTCCACTTTACCACATTAAATTTTGCATACCCATTATCAGGAAATATTCATTTTTCTTATTCAATTGTATTCTGATTCTAATAGGAATTAAAGATTAAAGTTTTATATTGAGGATATAGTACTTTGGGTTTTGCATTTACCCTTTCAGTTTACTCATACTGATCATCTTCATTTCCTCACACTACTCCAAGATCCTCTCTCCTTTTTTCTTCCAACTTGCAGAATTCCCTTTGCTAATATATGTAGGACAGGTTTCTTGTGGACAGCCTCTCTCAGTTTCTGATTATCAGTGAATATTTTAAACTCTTCCTTATTTTTGAAGGACATTTTTGCCAGATGAAGAATTTTTGGTTGGCAGTTTGTTTCTTTTAGCACACCAGATATATCATACCACTGCCTTCTTGCCTTCATGGTTTCTGAGGAGAAATTGGACCTTAGTCTTATTGAACATCCCTTGTATGTGATGAATCACTTGTCACTTGCTTCTTTCAGAATTTACTCTTTATCCTTGGCATTTTACATTCTGATTAGTACATGTCTCAGAGTAAGTCTATTAGGATTTATTCTGTTTGGTGTATATTGCCAATTCTTGGATGTGTATATTTATGTCTTTCATAAGAGTTGGGAAAATTTCAACCATTATTTTCTCAAATATTCTTTCTGCCCCTTTTACCTTCTCTTCTCCTTCTGGGATACCTAGGACACGTGTGCTTGTGCACGTCATGCTGTCACACAAATCCTTGGGACAGTGCTCAATTTTTAAATTATTTTCACTATCTATTCTAATTGACTGATTCTTTCTTCTTCCTGTTCAAATTGTATACCTCCAGTGTATTTTTAATCCCTATTATTGTGTCTTTCACCCCTTTAATTTCTAAGTTTTTTTATACTTTCAAATTCTTCTTTATGTTCACACATTATATTCTTCAAATTGTTTAGCTCTTAATAGATATTTTCCTTTATCTCCTTGAATTAATTTAGGACAGTTTTTGAACTTTTTTGATTATTTGTTCCAAATTCTGTATATCCTCTGAAGTTTTAATCTGTTCCCTTGACTGAGCCATATCTTCCTGTTTCTTAGTATGGCTTGTAATTTTTTGTTGATGTCTAGGCACCTGATTTCTTTATTAGTTAACTCTGAAGGTTGGTTTCTCCCTCTTGTCTAGGTTTTTATTGTCGATTTTATTGTTGATTGGCTTTGTGTTAAGGTTCTTCTTTGACGCTTGGTGCAACTTATTCTAGATTTTTATAATTGTCCATGTTTGTTCACATTTTCTCAGCTCTTCTTCATCCAGTTCTTGCCCAGAATATACAGTACAATTTTTAAAGTATTGCCTTTTTGTACAATTGTTTTACCTCCAGGAGAAAACTGCCTTTCCTCTGTTATTTCTCTGGGAATTTTGATTTGTTCCATTTTTCAGTGTGTGTGGAATTTTCTACCCAGCTCCTGTGACTTGTTTAAATTCTCTCCCTCACTCAGTTTCCCATTTTCCTTACACTTTTAACTTCTGGGACCCTTCTGTCTTACATTTGGCAGTTCAGTTTATACCACCATTTTTTTCTCTGTGAGGCTTTTCTGCCTCTGATTTCTTTCACGTTATCCTATCCCAACCTGGTGAGCCAGGTGAGGTTAATCCAGAATGGTGACAATCAAGATTACCAAAACAGACAATCTAGAAAATTCTGTTTTGCGTTAAGTGGTCCAATTAACAGAAATTGGATTGAGTGTGCACACCACCTGACAGCCAGTTTGCCACGTCTCTCTTTTTTCTCCTCCCTCAGGGGTCCCTTTTGTGTGCCTCACTCCTTAGTGGCATGTTTTCTACCCTGGTTCTCCACAGACTTGCTTTCCCATGCTTGGATATGCATGGGGTTCAAACTTGCTCCCGTGAGTGGATCTATAGTCTGTGAACACAGTGGGAGGGACATGAACTACTGCCTCTGAGTAATTCCAAAGCTGTGCAGGACCATGTGAGGGGAAAGGGAATGGACCAGCAGATCAAGAACAGGAAATTCCCTATCTGATATTTTCCCTTTTCTTCCAATTAACATTTGTGGAGTCCTTCTCCATCCTCTACCATCTTCCAGAGTTCTAACCAAGTGGGATTTGTCCTTTTATTCACTGAATCACTGGGGTAGTTTTTTCAGGGGATGTCATACACTGTCACTTTGATGACATCATTCTCTATACTCTGCATTTATTTTAAGTGGTTAATTTAATAATTTACTAAAATGAACTAAAATTAAGAATTCAGTCTTCAGTCATACTAGGCCCATATTTAAAATGTTCAGTGGACACAAGTACCTAGTGTTAAAGAATTATACAGGGTTGACATAGAACATTTCCATCATCACAGACAGCCCTACTGGACAATCGTGCTCTAAAAAAGAATTAATGCCAATTTACAGTGGAAGAAACTGAGGCTTTGTTTCTTTATTATACATGTAGTAATTGGAGAAGTCTGGATTCAAATAACGGCAGTTAACTCCATGTTATGCTTTTAAATGCTATTTAACTTTAAATTAAATATTTACTGCTAGTGCTGATAAACATGGATTATTTTTCAGTAATTTGTGCTTCCTGTATTTTAAATTGTTTATTCACATAAAATAAATATCGACTAAATAAATAAATGTCTTTCTTATGCTATCATTTATTTAGTAATCTTTATATTTTGTTATAAGCTAAATCTTCTATATTCTGAACCAGATATATTATCAATATTGAATATGATATTGTATGAAACAGGATAAAATTATATTAACATTGTTCTCAGTCTTTTCCATTTCCAAAAAGACACATTCTGTGTTGATCCATTCTTTTCTTCTTTTTCTCTAACCACTGACTGTGGTTCTGTGTTGCCAAACTAGATTTGATCTTCTGGGAGGGAGGAAATAGGTAACTAGAAAAAGATAATGAGAGAGGTTTTAGGTCAAAATATACGATAATATATATATAGAACAGATATAGTGTTAGAACGTATTTGGGAGGGAGAATTAAGACATATCCAGAAGGGCTATGGCAGCTTATATATTCATCGCTGCAGTATCCTTTAGGAGCTGTATGTTAATAAATTGAGTTATAGTGAATGTGATTAGATTTTGGGTGTTGAATTACATTTGATACTACTCTGAGACTGGTCCCTTTGGATCATGGTATGTTAATTGATATATGTGGTGCTACACTTTGACAATGGAAATTTTAAAATATACTACACTGCCACATATGCATTACACTTAACTAGTGAGTATAGCAGTAAAATGTTAAATATTTCATTTCATTGATTTTAGTATTCTTGCTATTAACAGCATTTCTCTTCTAGTTTGTTTGTTTTTTAAGAAATCCAACTATCTTAGGGATTTAAGACTTTTGGAGTCTATTTTTTTCTGGTAATTAATAATATCTATGATATAGTAAAATTTATATATGGTTTTAAATTAATAGTAACCAATAGGCGTTGATCCCAAATAATGGTATAATATTTATTTGCATGCTTTCCTTAAAAAGGGGTATTTCAAATTATGAAATGATAGATGACATTTTCACTTTGTGGTTTAGTGATAGCAAATATAAGCAGCCTTCTTAAAGAAGACTGCATTTTAATTTTAAAAGGTCTCATTTTAAAATACAATATCTGAGTGATGATTTTCACAAGATAGATTATATTCTTTTGGTTCCCTTCCCACATCTTAATTGGTTGTGCTTGAAGCTATATAATAGCCTTGGCCAGAAAGTTATCCATGAAGTAACTTCTAAATGTCATCATCTGTATTAAAATGACACTCATCACCTTGTTTTTAAACATAAAAAGGTCCTTGGGTTCTTGCTTCTTTTAATTGCAACTCACTTCTTAACTCTCTTAACAAATGGAAAGGGAGTTTGTCTTCTTGATTGTCCTATGAAGTCCAATCTCTTCCTGGCATACCTCTTTTCCAGCCCAGGATTTATATCTAAATGTATTTGGACAGAATTTTAAGAATTTGTAAACATTAGAAGAAACTCAGAAGAAGGTTGCAGTAAATATTTTCAATAAGTTAGCCCTCAATCAAAGCCATGTCACACATCTGTATTTCTATTGCGAATAAAAATCCATAGTTCGTTTGACTTGAAGCAGGGAGTCGTGATAAATTATTATTCTGCTTTTCAGAGTAAAAATTAAAAATCTCATTTTGACTTGCAAGGCTGGTGCCGACTTTGACCAGGTATGCTTCCACACTGAAATTCTCTAGAGATTAACAACACCATCACCTCCCTCGAGGTGTTCTTGGTTCCATTTCACCACCTTACCATCTGAATAGACACCATCTGTGTAGACAGACAGACTGAGGACCAGTTCAGCAGATTTGGAAGTGATTATGATGGAGGTTATTCTTTTTAACAGATGATTTTTGTTAAGCTGCTCCCACATAAATGTAAAACAGAAAATATGTTCTAAGTTGGGTCAACCATAGAACCTGCAGATTTCAGCTTTCCTCTCCAGAAGATAAAACCATTGCAAACTAAGCTTGACTGTTCAGAAACAGCAAGAAGGGCACATTTTAAACTAAGTGCGCATCAGTGTACATAGTTCTCTTTCCCTCCCAAAATAAATTGCCTTCTTTCAAGATAAATACAAATCTAAGAACAAGCTGTAATTTTATTTGATAATTTAATTCTCCTTCGCTGTGTCCTTGAAACTTCTAATAAAGCAGTACAATGTTTAGAAGGAATTAATACCTAAGTATCAAAGAATAGGTTCTCAACATTAGACAAACATTGATTTTTAATTTTTTTATATTCATGCTCCTTATTAAAATTTCCTTTGTGTACAGAAGTAATTTTATGAAAGGTACAGATATCTCTAGCCTTTAATATTATAATACAGACTCTGCAGTTGATTGCTGTCTAGTCTACACCCTTCTTTACAGACAATTCATAATAACACAATCATTACAAACTACCCATGGAATTAAGCAGAATTTTCAAAGTATAAATACACTGTAATAGTTCTGATACTATTTTATATAGATATTCTTAAGTCAATCATTGTATTTATCAAATTTTACTTTGGCCAGAGAACAAACAATATGATATTTAGAGACACAACAATATGCACAATTAAAAATGTGTTGCCATATTTACGAAGGATGGCTATTTGCTGAGACAAAGTTTCTGCATTTCTTTAATTGTCTCATTTCTTCTAAACAGTAGTTCTCAATTGGAGGCAATTTTGTCTCACCTGGGACACTTGGCAATGCTTAAAGAAATCTTTGGTTATCACAACTGTGGAGTTGATGACTCTGGCATCCACTGGGTAGAGGCTAGGAATGCTGCTAAATGTACTGCAACAGTCAGAACAGCCTTGTGAATAGAATAAAAATGACCTGGTTCAAAAGATCAATAGTGTTGAGGTTGATAAACCATGCTCCAAAGTATATATTAATAGCTACGTGATAAGATTCTGACTAAGAAATGCAATAAATTATGCACTGCAAAATATTTAAGAAACTCAAAAATTTCATGTGATGACTTGGGGTTCTATAACCCAGAAAAACATGTTCTTAATCTTAATGCATTCCTGTGGCTGTGAATCCATTATAAATAGGAAATTTAGCTTCAGTTAAAGTGTGGCCCAACTGAATTAACACGGTTTTAAAACTTATTACTGTAGTTCTTTTAGAGAGGGCCACAGAGAGAAGCCACCTGGAGCAGCCAGAGTTGGAAGTCAATGGATCTGGAAGAGAGAGGAAATAACCCATGATAACAATTACCACGTGATGAAAAAGCCAAGGAACCTCAAATATTGCTGGCCATTCAAAAGATACTGCCGAGTCCAGTTCGAGCAATGCTTCACTCAGGGTCAGATGGGACAGAGGGAGATGCATGAAAAAACACAACACAGAGTTTAAGAGAAAGCACGGGCAAGCTGGTTCATTGCCTGACTGATGATGACTGACCCCTAGAAGCTAGCGCCAGTTTATTTTGTACTGTTTAACGCTAGAGTGCTGGATAAGGCAGTGCAGTGCATGAGAGGGTGCTTGACGTAATAAATAGAGATACAGAACTTTCTTGAGAACAGAGTGAAGATTAACTAGCCTGCTCGAAACTGCAGAGGCATAACTTTCCCATGATAAGGCCGGATTAGATAAGGCGCAGCCCAGGCCGGACCTCATTCCACAGGAGACCGAGGGGCTGTGCCTCCAAGGTTACTCTGCTGTGGCTTTGCCAGCAGTTAGAGGCCTGCTTCATGAAAAACCTGACCTGGGCCCCAATAGATACTGACCCCACCAGGAAACAAGGCTTCTAGGCTCAAACTATAAGCCAATAAATTCTTGTAAACAAAGGATATTTGTTTTAGCAGCCTGGAAACTAAAATACCTAGGATAGGGCTATATTGCTGCAACTCATTTACTCTACATACACAATTACACACATTTACATGCATACGTTATACATATGCGTATGCATGTATTTATATGTGTGTGTCTGTATGTTCATATATGTCAGTAGTGTGCGCAAATTCTTTACATTTGAATAATGCTTTGGAACAAACTATCATTTCCTCAGTTCCTAAAATATTAACTGTCCTTATTTCTTTAAGTCTAACGTGATGAAAGTAACAGTTTCAAGTTGGCATAACCTCTCTTCCCATGGTAGTCATGGCAACTATACAGGGTCATGACCTTTCTAGTCTGGGGCTCATATTTAACAATTCTATAGGGACAGGGCCTTGCTAGATTGGGGTTCACATTTTGAAAAGTTTTCTTTTGAGAGTGCCTAACAGATTTCTGGTTTGTTGATCTTCTGGCTCTATGAGTGTTTCATTTTCTAAATTAGATGTTTTTTCATCTTCGAGAGAAAATGTTATCCTCAATCATTAACTAACATATAATTGTTGGTTTTGATAACTCAATATATGCTCAATCTGATTATCTAAACTGTAATTAAGACACCAAGCTGTCATATTTTTGGAAGAATGAAGAAAATTATCATCCATATCTTTATCAGCACAATTCCCACCTCTACATGAAAAATGAAGCAAAACTCTGTATCACAGTTTCATTCCATCTAGAAGGAAGCAAATATTGTATTCTGCACATTGTCCTACCAGTCAAACAAAATTTCCTAATTTTTTTTGGCTTCTCTCAAGAATGCTAAAAATTCTCACTCATATACCCATAGACTCTGAGAAGGAATTTAAGGAGTTTTCTCTTCCATTTACACCATGTAAAGTGTGGTTCTGTTTTTGTTTTGTTTTGTTTTTCCCAATACACTTACTGCTAAAGAAATGTTGCAACACAAAGGTACAAGAAAAGGAGTTACAGGAAGAGTCACTGACAATTATGTTGCAGATTATGTGTGTGTTTGTGTTTGTGTGCATCTGTTATTACTCATTTCCAAATCACGAACCATATAAAAATCATATAAATAATCTTGTAAATAATCAATTCTACTATTGTAAATAATCGATTGACCATGCTGATCATGTAAATAATCAATTCTACTATAAATATAATCTATTTTAAAACTGTGAAGCCATTTACCATGAATCATTAAGATATATATCATTTCACTATTACTTGGGGTGAAGTTACCTATCATGTATGTTTTATATTTGAAGGGAGATGTATGAACTCTGGGAGATAAGTAAGGGAGCTCTTCCCACTGTCAACAAAGGAGGTTACATGAACTTGAAAATAATGTCTCTGGAAGCTTTCAATACAACTTTATTAAAATGAAGCAATTCTAGAACCATGTGGATGAATTCGAGTTCTCCAGAGAAACATAATCAACAAGTTCAGATGTGCAATTATATTAAATGTGTATATACATATTAAGTTTGTGTGTGTGTGTTTGTATTAATAGATCTCATGGAAATTAGCTACATGACCATTGGGATTAGCAGGTCCAAGTACCGTAAAGAGGGCTGCAAGTTGGGAACTTAATGATCATGTTAAATTGTCCAGGAGAAGCCATAAGGTGAGAATTCCAATATAGGTTTCAATGGATTTCCCAGGGGAAGGTGGCTGGCTAATGTGGAGATAGAAATTCTTCTTTCTGACTGCTTTAATATATTCTAATGAATATGGAAACAAACATTCTTAAACAATTTTTAGAAAATCAAACCTGAGTATTAAAAGTGACCAAATAAGGAATATTCCAGAAATGTAAAATATATTTTATTTTAAAGCCTTCAACTGATTGGATGAGACTTATCTAATTGCTGGAGGAAATCTCCTTTGTTAATTTTAGATACAATCTGCCATTGATGCAATCAACTGACTAATGCCTTAAATCCATGAAATACTTTCAAAGAAACAATCAGGTCAGTGCTCAACTGACCAACAACTAGACACCAAAATCTAACTAAGTTGGTGTAAAATTAACCATCATCCTATGAAATAACTAATTTTAAAACTAGTAGAATTGTACATTCAAGAAATTTGAACACGTGAATATATATTTGCATATAAAAATCTATTAAAATTATCTTTCTCGCATGGAAAATATCCTTTCATTTTTCTTTGTTTTTGTGGAAATTTAACATAAATTGAGCCGATACTTCATCGACAACAAGACAAATTCCTAACAATTAAAAAATATGGGACTATTTATAGGCTATATGCCTATAAACAATAAAATTAAATATATTCAATAAAAATAAACTAAAAAAAATTAATTTGCAGCTATTTAGAAATTATGAAATACATGATTAAGTATCCTATTCACTAGAGATAAAATCCAAATTAAAATAACTATTGAGGAAACAATTTAAAGAACAATTAAATAAAAACCAATTGAACACAGTTAAATCTATTTTCAAATGTCTTAAATGAAGACATGAGGACATGAAGAGGAAAAGCAATATATTAAAAGCTGATATCTGCTAATGGGATTGTTAATGTAGAAAAGATCAATAAATCAGAAATACAGTTCTTGTAAAATATCAATAAAATAGGTAAATTTCTCAGGATTAAATTTTTAAAATAGAGAATAGAAACTATGTAAAATTGGACTAAAAATGAAAACAATAAGAAATAAAATTTTTAAACTATCATAAGTTATGGTACACATATATCTGGCAACAAATCTTAAAATACAGTTTGACTAAATATATGGCTAAAATAAATAATAAAAATTGAATCCAAATACGGAGAAAATAAAATAGACTATTTCCATAAAGACTATAAAATAATAAGATAAAAATAATATCATTTAAACAAAATTATTGGTAAGACACCATTTTATTTACACTTTAATGAAAAAGCTAATTATTGTACCACTTAAATTAATCCATATAAAAGAAAATGACAAGACTTACCCAATTTGGAATATGAATTCAGCATACTTTATTTCTATAAATTGATGAGAATATAAACAAGAAAGTTACAGAAACTTTACTAATGAATATGGAAACAAACATTCTTAAACAATTTTTAGAAAATCAAATCTGAGTATTAAAAATGACCAAATAGGGCATATTCCATAAATATAAGGTAAGTTCTTCATCATTATTTCATCAAACAGCAAACTAAAGATAAAAAATTATATGATTATTTCAAAAGCAGTTTAAATAATAAAGCAAAAATTCTAAGTAAAAAAATAAATAGAAGACAGATATTTTACTAAGAAAGGACAAGAGCAGATATTATTCTAAATGACAAAGTATTTCAGCCATTTCCAATAAAAATCAAGAGCAACAATGTGCTGTCTATCATACCATTATTATTTAATACTCTGCTGAATTCTAGAAAAGAAATAATATGAATTTATTATTGGGAAATACGGAACAAATTTATTAGTGTTGATGTCATAGCTGTACATAAAACATCAAAATACTATTAGTAACAAAGAAAATTGTTTAGAAGGAAAGGAGGAACTTTACGGTGGCTAAATAAAGGAGAAATTATGTAAAAAGCTGCCAATTATTTTTTCAATAATACTTAAATATATAATTGGGCAAGATTATCTCACATACAATGTGATGCTATCTAGCAAATACTCAAAAACACAGTAAATAAGAAAAGTAAAGGACTTGAGTGATAAAAACCTTGAAGTATTATTTAATGATATAAAAGCACAACTAAGGGTGGGCCATGATGGCTCAGCAGGCAGAGTCCTTGCCTGCCATGCCGGAGACCCGGGTTCGATTCCCGGTGCCTGCCCATGCAAAAAGGTAAACATTTCATCCACCATTCCTTATTATGGGAACATCTCAGAAAAGTCACCAATTTATAAGAATTTTACTAAACACTATTTATTATAACCTCTTGCTTTTACAGCAAAACTCTAGCAACTATCTGAATCTAAAAAAAATTACAGAGTAATTACAACATATTAAATTACAGAATAATTTAAATATTTCTGTGCCTTTTAGTATTATGCATGTTAAATCTATGCATGTTAAAGTTTGTATATGATGATTTCTTTTTTCAGTTCTCTTGGTTCTTCAAATACTTTGAAGCACCATCATCAGGTACATTCAAATGTATGATTGATATCCATCATTATGAAATGCTCCTTTTATTCCTGGGAATATTCAGGATACTGAAATATTTATGGTATATCCATCTCTATCATTTTATCTTCCATCTATTTGTATCTATATATTTGAAGTGTGACTCCTGTAGATAGCATTTAATTGTGTCTTGTTTTGTCTGTTTATTTTATACGATTACCTCACATTTGTTTGGAGTGCAGTTTACTTTTACTGTAAGTATTGCTGTGGTTGGATTTAACAATACTCTTTTGATTTTCATATTGGTCTTCTATTTTCTGATTTTTATTCCCCTATTCCTCCTCTCCTGCTTTTTTTTAGCATTAATAAAAAAATTTAATATTCTATTTCAATTCTTCTATAGTGTTTTCAGGTATTCTTCTTTCCATTATTTTTTACATGGCTAATCTAGGGATTATAATATGTATCCTTTACTTATCATAATCTATTTGAGTCAAAATTGTGCCATTTTATAAAAAGTGTAAATATACAAAATTTTCCTATCTCTACTTTGTGTTTTTGTTGTCAGCTATAAGACTACAATAACATAACTTTTATTTTAAATGCTTACATGACATTTAACATAATGAAAACTACACAGCCCAGTTTTTTTTATATTTACTCTTATATTTTTATTTCCAGTGCCCCTCATTGCCTACTGTAGGCCTAAATTTCCATTTGCTCTCATTTTACTTTAATGTGAATTAATGCATTTTGTTTCTTTTATAGCAGGTCTGCTCGTGTTGAATTATTTTATTTTTATTTATCTAAAAATGTTTTCTTGGATCTTCATTTTTGAAGGACATTTATGGTGGATAAAGAATGCTCGAATGATATTTTTCAGCACCTTAAAGATGCTGCTCCACTTTTCTTCTTGCCTCCATATTGTCTAATATGAAGTTATCCACCATCTGTATTAGAGTTTCCTTTTATGTAATATGTCATTCTTCTCTGGCGGTTTTCCTGATTTTCTGTAATTTTCTTTGGTTTTCATCAGTTTCACCATGGTGTGACTAGCTATGTTTTACTTTGTATTTATCCTGCTTTAGTTTTGCCAAGTTTCTTGGATCTGTAGGGTAACATCTTCAATTAGTAAAATTTGATCACTGCTTTTCAATAAATGATGCCCCTTTCTTTCTGATAGTTCATTTACATATATATCAAGTAATATCATCTCACACATAACAGAGGCTTTTTTCAAAATTTTCTACATTCTTCAGTTTGATAATCAAACCTTCAGTTTGATTCAGGTTCACTGAATCTTCACTAACTGCAGTCTGCTATTATGACACTCAATGAATTTCACATTTCAGATAGTTTACATTAATGTTTTATAATTTATGCTATTTTATATAGTTTTGTTTTTAGGATACTATTTCCCATTTCCTTATTTAGTTTAATCACACAGACTTCCAAGTCTAAAAACACATATTTGAGACTATTTTTAATTCATTGTTTGATAGTTTCAACACCTCAGTCATCTCAGGTTTGCTTCCAGAAACAGCTTTTTTTCCTTTTCTATGTGGAAAGCATGTTGTAGAACCTCTAGAATCTTTTGTTAATCTGTTAAGAATGACCACCTGTCTGGTGGGTAAAAGTTGTTAAGACATAAAAATTTAAATTCTACATTGACCAGCATCCTCATAATTTGTTGTACTTTACTTTTAATCTATCTATTAAGACATAAAGCATTAGATTCTTCATTTTTACCTTAATTATAATAGAGGAAGCCAAATAAAATAGCAAAGAATAAATATATTTTCAGGTACTATTTCTGTTTTTTAAAGTGCACAAGACCTTAGCTATAAAACTTATTTTCCATGCACCTCATTTTTATCCTATACAAAATGGCAAACATTGTTTAAAAAAATAACTAATAGATACAAAAAAAAGTTCATTCTCTATAATAAGAACATTATTATGGAGCATTGAATCCAATGTAAAACTTAGGAACTACAAGCTTTATATTTTCAACAAGAAATTTTAATTTCAAATTAATATAAACCTCTTGCATATATACATACAAAAAATGTCTGTGTTAATTATATGTCCTT